>APFE030304584.1:185840-236361 GCA_000404065.3 Pinus taeda | reverse complement strand
GGAAGTTGACGTACCAACTTACCCAAAAACGGGGCCCACAATTGGCGTTTCATCTTCCAGGGTTAGGTTTTGGAATGTGAAGGGTTTTCCATTGTTTCTCAATAATAAATAGGCCTTCGCGCCTCATTGTAACACAAGTTCGGAACAGTTCAGAGACATGTAGCCACACATCTCTTCTCAGAGATACGCTATCATCATCCTAGCTGGGTTATTTCCAATTCTGGTTGTAAGCATATTTCGGTATTTTCCATTAATGAAATGAAGTGTTATTTCCGCTGCATCTCTCTATTTATGGTTATCGCATCTCTGTATTTATGGTTATCTCTGTAATCTATTGTGTTCCTGTTTAAATCCGGATCACTTATATAGATTAAACTTTAAATGCACCAACAATATGGCAGAATATGAAGCACTTCTGTTAGGCCTCAGGTTATTTAAAAGATTAGGAGCTATAAGTGTATCAATCATAGGAGATTCTGAATTGATAATTAAACAGATAAAAGGAACTTACATAACCAGAGATCCTAGATTGGGATATTACAGAGGGACAGTCATAGAAATCCTTAACACTTTTTTAAAAGCCCAGCTTGCAACTATTCCTAGAAACATAATATGCAAGCCCACAGCCTAGCCATGTTTTCCAGCACCTGCAAATTACCTTTTCTACCTAATCATCAGTATACCACTGAAGTTAGGCATAGGCCAGTCATACCTGATAATCTTAAGAACTGGCAAGTCTTTGATAGTGATAAGCAGATCAATAATTTTCTAAATTTAACATAAATGTTGATACAGTTGCTAGTTTTGATGAGATAAATGAAATAGATATTAAAAATTTGGAAGAGAATTCAATAAACATGCTTCGACCTACTAAGTTCTCACAATCAGAAATTTAAGACCTTAAACAAATGGACCTAGATGAGGTAATTTAAGAGGAAACAGAGGTTATAAATTTGAAGGATAATCATTTACCCAAAGGATTAACTCCTTTGGAGGATTTGTTTGACTCTAATGACATTCCCAAGAAACCTAAAATGCAGCCATTAAAAGCAAATATTCAGGAATATAACCTAGGAACACATGATAGTCCCAAATTGATAAAATTGTCAAAATCATTGCCTCCTGATCAGAAGCTAAAGTATGTTGAACTTATGAGGGAATTCCAGGATGTTTCTACCCAGCGTTACGAAGATTTGAAGTCCAATGACACCTCTATCATTCAGCATACCATCCCTTTGAAATAAAATCAAAAGCCCTTTAAACAAAAACTCAGAAGAATTAACCATGTGTTATTAACATCAATTGAGAAAGAAATCAAATGTATGTACGAAGAAGGAATTATTGGCCCTATTAGATTTTTAGAATGGGTGTCTAACTGGTACCTATTAGGAAGAAAACATGGGAAATAAGGTTATGTGTTGACTTGAGAAATGTAAATAAGGTCTCTCTTAAAGATAACTATCCTTTACCCAAAATGGATCATATTTTGCAAAGGGTAGTGGTTTCTTCTAGAATTTCACTTTTAGATGGATTTTCAGGTTATAGCCAAATCTTCGTTCATCCTGATGACCAAGAGAAAACTACATTTACAACACCATGTGGTACTTTCATGTATATTAAAGTGCCATTTGGACTAAAAAATCCAGGAGAAACCTTCCAAAGAGTAGTGGACATTGCCTTTGCCAAAGTAATTCATGATTTTCTTGTTATATATCTTGATGATCTAACTGTTTTTTCCAAATCAAATCAACAACACTTGGAGCATCTCAAGCAAGCTTTTCTAAAGTGCAGAAAGTATGGCATTTCTTTGAATCCAAAGAAGTCTTTGTTTGGTTTGGAAGAAGGAAAATTGTTAGGTCGCATCATTTCCAAGGATTGCATTCGAATTGACCCTTGTAGGATTGAAGCTATTTTACAAATACCCCATCCAAGAAACATTAAAGAGCTTCAAGGTTTCCTAGGAAAAATCATTTTTTTGAGAATATTCGTCTCTAACTTAACCTAACTCATAAGATCATTAAATAACATGTAAAAAAGGATTCCCTCTAGATTTTATTGGCCAACCTTGTTTGCAGATGTGAATAAATTTGTAACTTCCTACCATAAATGTCAAATCTTTGAAGGAAAAAGAAAATTGTTACCTTTACCCTTGAAACCTATTTCCAACGAGAAGCCTTTTCAACAATGGGGTCTTGACTTCATTAGAGAAATTCATCCACCCTCTCCTGATCAACACAAATGGATACTTACTGCAACTGATTAATTTACTAAATGGATAGAAGCGATTCCCTCTAGACAAGCCACAAACACTATCATTATAGGATTTCTAGAGGCCAATATTTTGTCCAGGTTTGGTTGTCCTACTAAAATCATTACTAATAATGTTGCAGCCTTCAAGTCAAAGAAAATAATTTCCTTTTGTCACAAATATCACATAACACTTGGTCATTCCATAGCTTACTATCCTTAAGGGAATGGGCTTGCAGAATATTCTAATAAAAGTCTCATCAATATTATCAAAAAATTGTTGGAAGAAAATAAGAAAACTTGGAATAAGAAGTTGACCAATGCCTTATGGGCAGATAGGCTTACTACTAAGAAGTCCATTGGAACTAGTAGCTATGAGCTACTATATGGAATGGAGGTCGTTTTTCCCTCATCTTTAGGGGTTCCTGTCGTGAAACTTCTTCAAGAAGCTCAAGTGGAAGCAAATGATATACAAAGAAGAATTAACTAGACCATTCATTTACAGCAAACCAGGGAGGAAGTGTACCAAAGATCCCAAGTACTGTAGGAGAAACTCAAGAAGATATTTAATAGGAGAACCAAAGTAGAAGACTTCTATCTGGGAGATAAAGTGTTGAGATGGGATTCAAGAAAAGAGGACAAAGAAAAACATGGGAAGTTTGACTTCTTGTGGAAAGGACTATACACAATATATGCTTTTAGAGGAAACAATGCATATTTTCTTAAAGAGTTAGATGGTACAGAAATTGAAGGAGGACCAGTCAATGGTCGAATTTTAAAGCATTACTTTGATCCTAGCTACTGATATTACCATGTTCCTTACTGTACAAACTATATCCTTTATAATGTTCAGTATTAATTGGATGGTAAGATTGTGAAGTTGAATCCCAAAGAGAAGGCCCTAAGTTTCAAAAGCATTACTATCATACATACACATAAAGCAGCAAGAAAAAGGACGATTTCAGAGCACAGTCAAAGTCATTTAGAGGCCACTAATCTACTGTTCTTGACTTTCCAGGAAGGAAAGCCATCCCCAAGTGGAGCCACTGTTAACCCCCTATACCAATAGGTGGCATATATCATGACTGACTTGGTTGTAACTCTGAAATATGTTGATACCTTTGCTTGTTGCATGGTTTTCCATATTTGTGAAAAACAAAAAATTAAAAAATGTAAATAGGTTATGCCCTAGAAAAAGAATAAAAAGGTGAAAATAAATAAATAAAAGTTCAAAAAATGAAAGAAAATGAACCCCACCAAAAAGAAAAGACCATGAAAGTGTGCAAGTCTAAATGCCACTACTATTTACTTTATGCATAATAAATATTGTTTGTAACTTGTCACCTATGCCACGATCCATGGTAACCAAACATTTTAATCTTGGTTATTCCATATTTTCAATTTCATGTTTTAGAAATAGAGAATAAAAATCTGACTAAACAGTGTAAACTTGTCAGATAAGTAGATAGGTAGAGTGAAAAAAGGACCTCAATAGTTTAATCTGAGCCCTTGGATGTAATAAGGTTAGATTTAGATAGGTATCCATATGTAAAAGAAAAGAAAGTTTGAAAAGGGTTTGCCAATTTAAGTGCACCCTAATAAAGAAGTAGAAATGCTAGGCTAAGTAGGTAGGGTCAGTAGATGACGGTTATAGAATAAATGTGTGGTGAATGGTTAAGTTTAATGCTTAGATCCTTTGCTTTCATCACATGGAAAAAGAATGACTCACATTGAAGATAGCACATCAAGCAATAAAAGTCAAATTTCTTAAACTCCCTTACTCCACTTTTCCCTAAGATTTCACTAATTTCCCCTAAGTGCTAAAGATATCCATAACAAGTTAGAGGGGCTCAAAGCATTTCTCTGAATTTTGGAGGGACCAGATCCTTAGCCCAATAATTTGGAATACCTAAAGTACTTAAATCCCCTTCATCAACAATTACCCCTTCATAAAGTCACTCTTTTCATAAGTAAAATCCTATTTTACTTAGGGAAATTGAAACATTTTCTCTAAACCCTCATATTAGCCTCAGTAATGCTGTATGATGAAAAGCTTTCAAAAACATTTTTACTTAGTGCACTTCATATTCCATAAGCATATTAACTTCTAACTAGTATTATTATCTAAATCCCGAAAAAGAATTACCCTTTCCCTGTATTATTATTAAAAATCCCAAAAAATTACATATCCCACCCCCGGTTGCAAAATAACCTTAAGAACCCCGACCCCCACCATGCTAAATAAAGGATTAATTAATCCTCACGATTAAATAATAATTTTTTGACCAATCACATTACCCATATTGTAATTAAAAGCTTTTAATTAACGTCGAGACCCCTCCATTAAACACCAGTCACTTCCCAATCCCCGACCACTGTCAGGTCAGATCTCTTAGATCCGATGGCCATCGTTGATATCGCAAAGGCCTTTTGGTCGGATGTTATAAGTGCGATATGAGCGGTTTTCCCAAAAGCGTCGATGCTACATGTCAGTTGATAAGTGGAATTGCATAGCCCTCCCTCAATACCACCTATCTCCCATAAGCAATGCGTTAAAACCCGCTTAGCACCTCCCACAAATGACAAAATGTCACATCATTAAGTTTACGCCACCTGTTCTTGTCGCTAAACCAGCCAAAAAAATTCACTCTGCATAAAAAATAAATGAAATCTATTCTTTGTCCTTTACTAGAGAAATGCCATGCATGCATGCAACACATCCAAAATCTACTAGCTTGTCCCCCAACTGACAAACTACATTGAACATTGCCTTTCAACACTGATCAAACCACTGTGTGCATCCTGCGAATGTGAACATCATAGCCAGTCGCCTAAAAACGGATATTTACCAAATTTTCTCCCATAAACCCTATTAAGTGTTGTAATTCCCATGAAACTGCTTTAAAGTCCAATTTTTTCAGTATAATTGAGTTGTTGAACTTCCCAGGTACCTTTGTCTTAGACTATTTCATTAAAAATCCTAGTTCTAACCCTAAAAACACAAGAACCAGGGATGGAAACCCCCGTGGCCCTCAATGTAGCTCCAGTCTCTACTCCTCACAGGGATTTGGACCACCTTCCCTTAGCTGATAAAGACTTTCAAATCAAAGACCTCACATTTGATGACTCCCCCCTAAGACTACACTGCAAATACCGGGACCTTTACCTCAATAATGCAGACAATATTGGTCTATGGGAATCAAATCTCCCAAAGTACCAATTCCCTTCTGTGCATATCTTCCCAGACATTGTCCACCGGTGCCATGCAAATTACAACCCTAATCAAAGAGCTGTAATGTCCCCCAACCAGCAAATCGTTTTTACCATTACAACAGAATCCGTCAATGAAATATTGCAGTTGCAACCTCATCGGGACCTTACCTCTTTGTCTATTGGCGATTTACTTGAAAAATATTCAAAACCATCCACCTCAAAGATCGCCAGAGTTTGCCAAACTTTCACGTTATAATAATTCATCTCAAATAAACCTCCACCTTACATGGCAGGTGCTTTTCCAGGCCTGGGGAGGGATATTATTACCATGATTGCCTGTATTCTTGGTTTCACAACCAATGAATATGTAGATGAAATGACCTTTGCTTTACATGACTATCTTCACCCCTGGCCAGCCTCCTGCTACCAAGTATGACTATGCTGCATTCATAGCTGACAAAAACCATGATCAGTTCATGAGATTAGAAAATGAGAGAGTATTCAGCTATTCTACAGTCTTATATCACCTCTTCCTTTACTATCAAACTAACAAATTCCCTTTCTTTGTGCATAAGCTTGACACAAAAGGTAACCCTAGGTCAATCATTTTCTGGAACTCTATTTTGACTACTCATCCTCTTCTCCCTATTCATTTATTGATTTCATTGATCAGTTTGTCCATCCTATAAATACCATGTTGACAGGAAGTTACCTCCCTAGAATCAATGATAATCTCAAAAGAATCCTTCAGTTGTCAAAGCAATATAGGATAGGTGACTGGTACTTATACCATAATCATACTAAGATCATAGTCTATGGGTCTGAGCTGCCTCCCTAAACATTTCCCAAGTATGTCCCCATGAGATTATTTTCTCTCGAGTACTATAGGAAAATAATCAACTCTGATCAAATCCATTTCACGAAAGCAAAGAAGAAAGCCCAACCAAGGATCAAATACCACTCAGGCCCATTTGTATGCAATAACAGAAAAGCAGGGCAAGAAGCAGAAGAAATCATAGAGAGGAATATGCATTTAAAAAAGAGATTTTCTTCGACATATGAACCTCACAGTTTCATCTATGATAGAAGGATAAAACATAGGTTATCACCCTACATCCATCACAGCATTCCTGAAATAGAACAATATGCCAATTTAAATGAATGGAGGGAAGGGGCATTGGTAGAACAAGACAGTGATAAAGTTGAAGTTGAAAATGTGATGAAATATTTGGAGAAGGGACTTGACCTAGACTCCTTTGTACAGGTGCATGCAGAGTCTTCCCAAAGGCTAGCCTAGGAATCCAGTGATCCCACAATAGAGCCTTCATAGAGGCAAACTCAGGAACTGAGTCCATCTACATCAGAACAACCAGAAAATACAAAACAACCAGAGAAATCATAGCACCCTGAAATATTTGTAGAGTTAGATCCACCATAGCCACATCCAGTTCAAACTAATATGGGAAATCCTCTAGTACTACAAACTCCTATGAATGAGGAAAGGAACTTGAAAAGAGACAGGGAAGTAGCTACACCTCCAAGCATAACCACAGATCAACCCTTTACTAAAAGGCAAAGGATGAATCCATATTCATAGGAGAAATTCATTGGAGAAACTACATAGAGCATGAGAAAGGAAGGGATAGATAGTTTACAAACATTCCCAACAAGTGGGACACCCTCAAGTTCGTAGAGGCAAGAGCTAGAAAGTCAACCCAGCACAAAAATGTCATCCTTCAGGTCTTCTTCTTAGAAGATTATAGATATAAAGGGGAAGTTTAAAGAGATCAAGGAAAAGAATGAGTAGCTAAAGGCCCAAGCCTATACTCAATGCTTAAAGATGGCCCATACCAACTAGACCAGACTAATGTTAGCCTTTGACATCAAAGAGGTTAAAATGCAAATGAGTTTCCTGAAGCCTAGAGTGCTGCCAAAATCCTTGGTTGATTATCTCAAAACTAACTTTGAATTTTTGGCTAAAGATATCCACCCTATCGACCAAATTGAACTACACAAGCAAATAAGTGAGATGGTCTATTCAACACTGAGCAACAAAGAAATGATGGCTCATAGATTGCAAAATTCATTGAACAACACTACATCCCAATTGCAGCTAGAGAAAACCTCCACACAGGCAAAATATAATAGATTAAAATCATTGGAAGAGTTAGTAATTGAGTTGGGTCATGACCCAAAAGATGTTAAGGCGGAAGAAAGCTTAATCAAGAAAAAGAATGAAGACATAGCTGCACTTAGAAAGCAATTGAAGTTGCCACCAATCATTCACCCTCAGACTACTAAGATTATAGAGAGGAAAAGTGAAGAAGAACTTATGGACTTGGTCCTCAAGTTAAACGAGAAGTTGAGGGAAACAAAGTATGAATTGGAAGAAGCAGTGTGGTCAAGGTAGAGTGAGTCTACCACACAGCCTCAAGCTATAGTGCCAATAGTTTCAACAACGGTCCCTTCCACAATGGCAACTGTTTTAGCACCAAACATTCCTTTGGCAACAACTGCACCCATAGAAGCAACAGGTACATCACAGGCAGGTACACCAACAGAGAGCACATAGTACTTCATTAAGTCAATGGAAGAAATGAAACTCCAAGTAACAGAGCTATAGAAGGTAAAGGAGAAATTCACTACCTTGGAGAAAAAATATGATATATCAAAGTTCAATTATGCAGAAGAGATAAGGAAAAACAAAGGCATGGCCCAACAAATTAAAGCATTAGAGAAGGATCTGACATTTGAAAAACCTTTGAAAGACATTAGGAAGATATTGTGGACCAATATCATTGATTCCATCAATGATATTTGGTCATCAATTCAAATTATTTTTTAACAGATTGATTTAGTAAATCTTGCTCTTGAAGAAATTGAGAAAACCAGAGAAGAGTTGGGCAGGAAACCTAAGGAAGCTATCAAATTAATCAAATTTCTAAATAGTAAAAATAGGAAACAGTTGGAGCAATAGACATTGAAGATAGGACTGCTACCATCCTCGAAATAAAGAAAGTGTTGACCAAAAGGAATCTGATGCAAGGCCTAGAACGTAGATGTCAAAGCATGCAAGAAGATAGAGATGAGTTCATGAAGAAATTTGACATCTTAAGAATTAAAGGGATCCCAAGTCCTTTAGTCATCAATGATAATCCAATGGTTCAGATTGATTACATTATAAATTACATCAGCAGGCTGATAGTGAGGCTAGTTCATCTTTATCCAAGGCATTACCAATAGGAAAATTTTTGTACGACGGTTTAGAGAACCTCCTTTTCATTGAACATGAAGTAAAGCACTTATTCCCAGTACAACCCAATTTTGTAAAGTATACAGAAGTAGATGAAATTTACACGAAGTTGACAAAAAAAAGAATACGAAAATGATTTGTGGACCAACATGACTGACATCCTATAAATTACCATGGTAAACATTGAGGTAAATAGAAATATTTACCATATTAAATTTTGGTAAAAAGGATGAATGCTAGTAAACAGGTAAAAAGTATCGGTTATAGGTGAAAGAGTATCAGTTAAAAAGATCAAATCAGATGTCCAACATACAGTTACTAGGGCAAAAAAAAGATGCAGATTCATAGAGCATGCCTCCAACTCCTTCAAAAAAAATAGGGACAACAAAAATCAGTTCATTTTCTGCCACTATATTCGATACCATATGTCTCTATATTTGTGTAAAAATATATTTTATATTCCTAGAAAAAATCTCATTTAGTTATGAGATATTTTGATGTAGATTTCTTGTAAATACTTCTTTATTCAAAGTATTAGGTGTGGATTCTACAACATTTCTATAGACATTTTCTTTTGGAATTGAAGTGCTATTGTACCAGCATTTGTATGGCTTGTTGGATCAAGGAATAAAGCTAAGGTAGTTTACAGGATACTTGTGTCAAACAAAAACCAAATAAGTATTCTATATCTCTTGTGTTTTACTGTTTCCCTTTCGTTTATTAATAATCATATGTGTTTTCATGAAATCTGAATGATAAACTAAATAATGATATTTCAGAAGTTGCTTTGTTGTAATCTGTTTTAAAAGGTTTATATTTCTTAATGTTTTCTTCTAGACTATCATAGTTAGGGAATTCTTAAATTCTCCCTTGCCTTCATAGTTCATAACAGTGACCCATTTAACAAAGAATACTTAATTTCTTCTTGTTAATGATTAACCTCTATTCTGCATATTAAGCCGAGTTAAAGGATTCTTCATTGCCCTTTCTCCCTGTTTAATACCATTTCATCCATTCATATGAACTTGGCATTTGCCTCTTGTTTTGCTACCTTGCCATGCGAGTGATCCCTTTAGTGATTGATCTGATCCAGTTAAGCCATTTCTTTGATTGACTCCATAGCCCAATGGCTTGAAGGCCTTGCTCTGTCCATTTGTTCCCATAATTCCACCACTCTCAAACAAAACAACCTTGAACATTTATAACTAGCCTAATATCACACCAAATGAAAGCTAAATTATAAAGAGAGAGCCCACTCAGAGTACAAATTAGGTAGATTCTGTACTTAAAATATTGGTTTGTGGTTACCTTGGATCCCTTTCCTTCTTCCCATAACTTTAAAGGAAAATCTGAGTGATAACATGGCCAATCACAAAATTAGTTTTATGTATTTATTGAATTGTTAGTCACTGACAAATACAGAAAATAAAACACCCTCCACCAGGGGAATTATGTCCCATAATATCTCGTTGAGCCAATCAGAAATTAGAAATAAGAATTCCAAAAATTAGGAAATTATTTATGAATTTATTAAAAAATAGAAATATTCAACATTTTCTTGAAAATTTGGTTATAATTGCAAAAAAACATTCAAATAATGTATAGTCAATGCACGTTAACCATGAAGAGAATGTTATGGCCCCTGTGAGGCAAGGACTAATAAAAATATACACACAATGTTTGTAAATAAGTGACCTAAAATTTTAACTATTTTGAAATTATACATAAACAAATTCTAGATAAAACTTGTGAAGAGATTCATTCCTCACAATTTTTGTCTAGTCAATTTCTTATGGTTTTCATATTAGGTGCTTCATTTGGGATGTATGTTATTGTGTTTTTTTCTCGAAGGTGTACAAAAATAATTGACTTTATTTTGTGGATGACAAACAATCCTAACAATATAAGTTGTTGCTAAACATTGTAGATCTACATCAAATGATAGAAACAAAATCTACCAAAGCCCTGATCTATGCCACAATCATAGTTAAAAATAAAAGGGAATAGTAAAATAAGCATAAATAACTTCAATAATCCAATGGAAACCAAATATATAAATAATATATTTTATTAAACAAAACCTGTGAAGGGAACAAATAATGTTGCCAGTCCCCCTCTATGGGATGGGTTCTTGACTATCTTCAAATGTCTTCAACTTTTGTACGGTCTCTCTCCTCTATAATGTGTAAAACCTAGCAAATAAAATGTTTGAGCTCAATGAGAGCTCAAACAGAAAATAAAATGGTGAGCACAATGATAATAATTATAGCAGCAACAATGAAAAGAATCAAAAGTGAAGAATAAATGGAAAACCCTTCTATTTATAACAAAATATTAGGTTATCCTCGAATAATGAGCAATAATAAAATATTATTAACCCCACTCTAGAATTAACAATTTGGAATATTTTATTATATTTGGTTTGGAGAGAAAAAATATTTAAAGTTTTATTTAGAAATAATAAATAAATAATGATTTATTTATCATCTCAAGAAATATGATTAAGGAATAATAAACAGATAATAAATTATTTAATTATTTCTAAGGGATCTAGTTAAATTTGACAAGGAATAATAACTAAATAGTGATTAATTAATTATTCCTAGAGAAAAATAAGATAATTAATGATTTATATATCTATTTCTCATAACTAGGTCATTTGTGATAAGGAATATTAAATAAACAATGGTTTTATTAATTATTCCTAGAAGATAATTAAATAAATAGTGATTTATTTAATTATTCTTCATTGGTTTAATTATAGATGACTTAACAAATGTGGTTTATTAAGTAATTTCTCATAGTGAAAGCAATTTTACTATGGTAAAATAGACCCTACATGGTGTACTTTGATCACTCTAGTAAATTATGGCTAGATGATCATTTCTTGTGATAACAATATTCACTATTATTTTCTTAGTGCTTTATTAATCTCATAGAGATCCATAACTATTACGGACAATGTTCTAAGTATAGCATGAAAACATTTTAAGGTATGATTTCAAGGTAATCTCATAGTTGATTTCTAAGGTAGTTGATGGTACTTACAAAAGAGATTTAAAATTTTAACTATTTTGAAATTATATAAAAAGGTGAAAACATGAAGATGGGTTACACTTTTGGGCCAAATGTCATGATGAAATTTCAAGTTTTCCTCTTTTATCAAATTGCACCCCTCAAAATTCATATAAGAATTATGAATTTTGATTCAGAGTAAAAAGTCAATATGTGGAGAATTATGTTTTTGTCCTAATGATATTTTTTTACAAAAAAAATCAGTGTCATATAATCTCTCAATTTTCCATTAAATGCAATATATGTCCTTGCAAATATTCGCAAAACTTAAGAGGCTTGTGCGTGTGTTCACGTGGCATAACTTAGTCTAAAATGTGTAATTAAAAGAAACTAAGTTTTTCATATTAAAAAATAATTATGTAAAATTATATTTTTTTATTATTTTTCGAAGTTGAGGAAGTAATATTTCAATTGCATTTTGGAGACACATGTGTTCACGTAAAAAAAAAATCAACTCTTTAAATAAATTGGAAATACAGGAGTACCCTTTTGGAGAACTCGTAAATGAAGACAGTGGTATTTTTTGAAAATTTTTCATTATGTATATTTTATGTTGTGGATTTTTTATTCAACCCATTCGAAACTCTCCAAAAAGTTTGAAGTGTTATGTTTAAAGGAAATTAGATGAAAAATGTCATATGAATTTGAAAGTGTTAAATTCATATGCCATTGGATAGATGATTCTTTCATGAATCCAATGTGATCAACTCCATCTCTTAAGGACAAACTATTCCCTAAATCTGATAGGGTACAAAATGGGGTTTCAAGAAAATCTCTAGAAGAGGTTAAAATTGTAATTTTTAGGACTTAAAGAGCTCAATTGAGCACTTTAAACAGTCGATCAAGCTACATAGGTGGTTAACCAGTGGCTTGATCGAGCTCAAAGGCTCGATCAAGCCATTAAAAATATAACTGTCCAGTTCCCTTACAAATGTTTATTAGCAATATTAAATAGTGAACCATACGGGCCAAGGGCTCGATTGATCATATAGATTGATCGAACCTCTCTTGTCAACAAATAGTTTATTATCTAAATTTGATTGTGTAAAAAAAACATCAAACAATATTTCATAGATAAATATCAGAGCCTAAAAATTACACAAAGATTCACAACAAACATGGGAAATTAGAGATTTGGGTCTAGGAAAGGAAAGAAATTTCCATCCTTAGAGGAAATATGAGAGAAATCTAGAGAAAGGATGAGATAAATATGTCAACATTGAGAGAAAAAAAAATTCATGCAAATATAGGTAATTCAAATTGTCTCACTTCTGATGTTACTTGCTCCATAATGTATAAATTAAGTAATATGATTGAAAACTAGAAAAAAATGGAGAAAAAAACAATAAAACTAAGATACAATAAGCATTGAAAAAAATCCCATGTAGTTAAAAAATGAGGCGTAACAAAATCTAAAGAAACCACTTGAAACCATAAAAATGATTGGAAACCACTTGAAACCATTCAATTTATTGAAAACTACTTGAAATGATGGTTTATTGGATCTTTTTGAAACCACCTGAATTCATGAAAATTATAAACCACCTTTGAAATTTAATGGTTTAAGATAACCCACAAAAACTAAGGATGATTTAACCAAAGAAAATAATTCAAGCATAATTTCCATATATTATTTACATGAATTACAATTCATGGCAATTTATTTACAAGATGGATTAGCAAAAATGGTTGTCACATAGGTGCTCCAAAACCTATAAACAATATTTTCATTAATGTTTCATATCGAAAGTAGGAGTTAAAAATGATAAATTATGGCAATATCTACAAGGAGCAAGAATTTCCCTACCTCCATAGTGCACTAACTAAGAAGACATTCTTTGTTAAACATATATTTAACAATGTTAAACTTTCATAACATTCACCTTTATATGTAACATTTGATGGTTCTTTGAATCCTAAATGATTATCCCTACCTTTGAAAACCTCACAAGTTTCTTCTTTCATTTCTCACATGAAGGTTATGAGAATTTTTTTAAAAGGAACAAGTTTTTTAAGGACATACAAAGTGTAGTGTAGATTCGAGATTGCACAAAAAGGAGTATATTATTTCATATAACTATAATTCTCAATGAAATACACATGTGATTAATCAATATTAAATTCATAAATAATAAATGAAAAAAAAAATTAGCATGCATGTATTGATTATATGCTAGAATGGTTTACAATGTTAATCTTCTTAGACTGTGGCAATCTAATGTCGATTAAATTCATCTAGTTGTTTCTCAACATATGTAATCGTGAAATATTGCAAAATATGGTTCAAAAGTAAAAAAGAGTTATTTATTTTAAACTTTGTCAATATTTGATGAAAATAATTGAAAACATAAAATACATTGGATATCCATCTTTGCACATGCATAAAAAATGTTCCTTAAGACACACATAGTTTTTTTAATACTTCTTGTGCCCTACTTGATTGTTGTGCTAAACTTTCCATGTACATTCCCCCAAAAAAACACTCAAATCATTTGTGCCCTTCTTCACCACAAATGATAACAATGTACATTCGTTTTTGATAAGACCTTGAAGTATCTTACTTGTTCTCTAAATCCACTAAAACCTATATCTCTTGATTTCTTTTTGTTTTCTTATGAATAATTTCATTGTCCTTCTCATCCCACATTTCTTTGACTTTTTATTTGGAATTGTGAAATTCTCTATATTTAGAATAAGTTCTTCATTTAAGAAATATATTCCTACTATTGTTTTATGGCAATTTTAGTTTCACGTTTTAAAATGTTAAATGATATGGTGCTTTTAATGAAGAAATTTGTTTCCAACTAGTTTGGTTTTGTATAGTAGGATTTCAGATATTAACATAGCTAAAAATTAGTTGATAGGTTCTTTATTATATCATGGAGTGTGTATTTATGTATTGGATGGTTTTCAATCACAATTTATCTTATAGTTTATTAAATTTGTGTGAATTTATAGATGTGGTTTTGTTTTATCTCATGAAGTAAATTTGGCCCTTCAATTTGGTAATCACTAGCTTGATTTTTCAAGAATCTTCCATTCTCTCAAATTCAAAATATTTGCCACATTATTAAGTTCTTTAAGTAATAATTCCCTCTAAAATTTATACATTTAGAAGTTTCCTATATAAGAAATTAAACTTAATTTCTATTGGTCTTTAGTTCAACAACCTTGCAAATTATTATACAAATGAGTAGATTTAAATAATTGACATTGGATTTAAATAATTGAAATGTTTGGTATATGATATATATGAACAAAAGTACAATACTTTCCTTATTACAGTAGGGATCACTTTTAGTTTGGGATTTATATAGTCTTTTGAAGAAATAAAAAATTGTTGCTAAGAATAAGTAAATTTGAAAAAGGTCTTTAAATGCTTCACTTTGTTGTAGAACTCACTTTTAGTTTAAGATTTATATAGTCTCTTGAAGAAACATAAAATTGTCACTAAGAAGAACTAATTTTGAAAAATGTCAAATGCTTCACATAGTAAATGGAGACAATATTCTTATGATCTATCGAATTATTTAAAAAAAAATGAGAATATTGCATTTTATTAACCATTTATAGAAATATATTTCACCATATATTATAGTTATATAATACATATTTCACACGTACATGCAATTCAAACACTTTGTATGTTCACTAGATTCACCTTGCACACACCATCACTACTAACCCATTTGTATACTAACCATTACAAGTAGAGTAATTGAGATTTATATTTACTTTGGAATTTTGCACACAAACATATTCTCAAATAGTATAATTAGAAAACAAGTAAGTGGCCCATCATCCACACATCATTTCTTTTCTTGCAAGGAACAAACATCACATAATTTAATTAAGGGAATTGTAAAATATCACCGCATATTCACATCAATTCACACTTTGTATGCACACACATTCATCCTACACATTAAGACGACTTAAACTTTGTATAAAGGGTATCCTCTTTTTGGAATATTTGTACCTAATTTATTTGAGCTTATATTTACTTGTACACCACAAGTGAAGAAAATCCTTTCTAAAAAAATCTTAATATGAACACACTAAATTCCCCACAGGGGCCCCAAGGTAATTTATAGTTTAGGCTAGGATCATGGCGATAGGAAGCACATAAACCGTCATGGTTGTTTTTCATATTGAAACATAGAAGGTTGTCTTTTTAGGGAGCTTAAAATTTTGCATCATCCAGTGAAAAATCCAATACATGGAGAGAAACCTATGAAGGAGGTAAGGCCTAGGTGGTGGATATCACAAACTTTCATGTTGTCCCCTCACACATGGTAGGGGTTTTGGGTCCAAAAATGATAACCAAAAGCTAAGATTCATCCATTTCCACTCGAATCAAGTAACTTAGTGGCCAAATCTTAGAGTATCTTTCCTTATAAGTTGAGATATGAGAGCACTTAGATCTGAGGTTGATCTTGGTGAGACTACTTGAAGTGTCGCCAACTCTTTCGGGACATAGCCCTAGTAGATTTGGCCACTATAGCCCTCTCCATACCTTGGTTGGATTTTTGGCTACTAGAAGTTTCGCCGTTGACATTTATGAGGTGACCCTAGTACCCTATTCTAAAATCTTCACAAGGCCCAGTTACTACTTGAGTGGAAAGGCATTAGTTCTTTTTGGGATTTTTTTTTCATATGAAAAACCCCATATAAAAAAATTTTGTTGACTTTTTCACATATTTGAATTAAATGGAAAATAATCATTTATTTTTCACTTGTCTCATTTTTTTATTTTTTTTGCATGTGGTTCACGAGCACCCTGGTCAGTGAGTGATCGCTACATCCACGAAAAAATCTGGGCGATAGCTAGGCTAAATCACCCCTCGGCCTACTGCAAGACCTAACCCCAAGGGCTTCAGGTGGATCCAACCCTGTGACCTCCCGATGGCGAGGCACGGTTTTGACCAATTGAGCTAACCTTTGGGGAATTTCACTTGTCTCATGTATGTAACAAACCTGGCTAAAAATCCATGTAAATATAAAAATAATACCACAGTCTTGGGAGATGTATTCCAAGTTGAATGGTCGAAAAAACATCCTAATGGGGTGTCACTTTAGTTTATTATGGCTATGGAAATTCGCAAAGACAATGAAAAAGGCTTTGTAAAGGAAAAATTGCATTTATTGGCATTTATTTATGAAAATAATGGAAAATAGGAGAAAATAAATGTTAAAGGGCACAGGTTGCATGTGAGGAGGAAATTGAAGGAAAAATAATGGAAAATGAATAAAATAGAGGCCTCAATGACAAATATGCTTCTAAGGTTCAATTCATGAGATTTTGTCAGTTCAGTATTGGATCTCTCTCTTCTATTCTCTCTCTCATACTCTTGGACACTTAGAGATTTTCTTGGAGCACTCTTAGAGGAGTCTAGCATACTTGGGATTTGGAGCAAGTAGGTAAATGAAAAGCACGAAAGCACAAGAGGACATTGGGATTAGTAGCTACAATGGATTTGCTTGGTAGCTATCGAGCTACAATATGATTTCCTTGCTAGTCTTGGCATGCATAGCACATGCATGTGGTTTTTGGTTATGATCTATCATTAGCATGGAGGATTTCCTAAATTGACAGTGGTTTTTCCTAACCTTTCCATTTCATAGATAGCCATGGTGTTGTGGGTTTAACTTTGTTTCTGGTTGGTGCTCATGTTCCTTGTGGATATGGGTTGAGTTATTAGTTCCTAGAGCCTTAGTTGGACAAATGCTTTGGAAGCCTTGTAACAACTTGGGTTGAGTTACTAGCCCTGGAAGCCTTGGCTAAAAATATGCTTTGGGAGCCTTGTAATATCTTGGGTTGAGTTACTAGTCCTGGAAACATAGGTTAGACAAATTCTTTGGAAGTTGTGGGTGGGTTGAGTTACTAGTCCTGGGAGCCTTGGTTCGAAAAACACTTTAGAATCCCAGTGGTAGTTGTGGGTTGAGTTATTAGTCTTGGAATCCTTGGTTGGACAAATGCTATGAAAGCCTGATAATGGATGTAAGTTGAGTTACTAGTCTTGGAAGCCTTGGTTGGGACAAATGCTCTGGAGCCTTGTACAACTTGGGTAGAGACCAATGTGGTGATGGTTACTGATGTTCGATCATGAGGTGGAATCACTCGTTACCATTTGAGGTGGTTTGGCCTCTAGAATCCCTAGATGGTTTGATTTATTTGTTTTATGAGATCCAGAATTCATGCTTGGAATATGGTGTTATCACTCAGGTTGTCCCTAAGCTCCTGAAGGGATACGGCCGAGGTAACCACAAACCAATCTTTGGATTGCAGGTTCTATCCCACCTACAATCAGAGAGGGCTCTCTCTTAATGTTTTAGCTTTGTTTGATGATGATTTTAGGCTAGCTATTGGTTTCAGTGGGCTTTGTTGGTGTTTGGGTGGAAGATAAATGTAAGGAAGATAATTCGAAGCAGAGAGGCAAGGGATCGTGTGATAAGTTTCAAACCATTGGGCATGGAGTCATGGATTTAGCTTTGCTATTGTGTTTTCTTGGTCACAAGAGGATCATAGAGCAGGATAGCTACACATGAAACAATATCAATTTCTGAAAAGATGGGATGGACGTCAGAGACAAAAGGCAATTAAGAATCTTTCATCTACTAACAAATAAGGGAAATGAATGTATGATTATCTAGGAGCAATCAAGAATTCCTAACTAATCATTCATATGTGAAAGAAATAGTGTAAAGATGATCATTTATTCATAACTATTCCTGGTGAAAACATATAGAAATCACAGAAATTGAGCATAGGGTGCTGCTAAGCAAATCCTAAACTATTCTTCTTTTCTGTAAATTCAGATGGTGTAACACAGATAGTAAACCAAATGTGAAGAAAAACTAAAACAGAGATAAGGAACACTTATTGAGTCATGTAGAAAGACAGGAATTCCACAGCCACTCTTAGGCCAATCAGAAACAACAGAAAGTTCTCAGAATCCATGCATTTCAGCAATCTTTGATTATAGAAGTTATCACATTTATAGTGCGAGTCTGTGCTCAAGTAAAATATCAACCCAACAAATACTAACCAACCAACCCTTATTACATGTTTCAGGGTGGTATTTATAGGCAAAATATCTAAAATTATTTATTACAACCAACCTAAACAGGTCTGCAAGAAAAAATCTTTCCAAAACCTAACTTATGCTGGAATTAAATGCAAGTAAGTCCTTTTGGGCTGCGCCAGAGGCAGCTGGATCAAAAGTGAATTGATGTGGTGTCCTCTGTGACTTGGTGCAGTGGTCCTGTAATAACTGTACATTGAGTTCTGGTCCAGTGATCTGATGTGAGCTTTAATGCGCAATCAATTGTGTTGGTGAGCTTGGAATGGTTCCTTAACTGCTTCCTGACTTTTGAGGTTTCTTTTTGATGCTTCATTCACCCCGAGCCCTGAGAGGATCTCCGCTGATACACTTTGCCACTACACTGATACTCTTTGACATGGGTTTTGGCTGCATATTGGCTCTGATATTCTTTAACCTCTGAACCGGGTCTCTCTTTGTCTTCGGATGCGTTCAAAACTGCAAAATCGGGCTTTTTCTGCCCTTTTCGCTGCAAAAATGGCTAAGGAATCAAAAGATTCCCTAAAGATTCTCCAATATGGCCTATTTCCTGTAGTGATGCATGATTAGCGCTTCGTGCTAATCGCGCATCAAAAATTGCCTCTCTTTTTCATTCTGGGCTTCCGAAGCTTGACTTTTGTGCTTACGCGTCTTTTCCTTTTTTGGCTGCTGACGTCAGCATGACGTCAACGGTACGGTGGGTGACGTCAGCAGTGGGGTCCTTTAGTATGGTGATGACATTAGCATGATGACATCAGTAGGGTGATGTGGTAGTACGGCAGGGTGATGATGTGGCGGGGCAGGGTGGCAGGGTGACGTGATCCAGGCATAGGTAGGAAGGGGTGAGGTGGAGGCGATGTGACAGGCTGATGCAGCGCTCCTGTTATGCGAGGGGAGGGTAGTTTTGGCATGCATCGGACCGCCTTTGGTACGGAGGTGGTTTTTGTCAGGGGCGGCCTGATGCAATGGGATGCTGCCAGCTGTCCCAATGTACGTCAGTAAAACCGTTGGACATCAGGTGCTAACGGGCCAACACAAGAGGGCACCTGATATGAATGAGGGTCGTTGGATCTGGGAGGGGTGATCCTACAGTGGACGGGAGCAGAAGGTGCGCGGGATTTAGTGAAAGAGCGCGCACATTAAATGTTTAATTTTTCACGGCGCGAGTGGGTTAGAATTTTAGAAAATGGTGTAATGTGTTTGGCGCATTGGTTGTTTATTAATGAACTATTAATAAATTCTAATAATTAAATGCGCGGGGGTTTGTGAATGCATTTGAAGGGGGGTTTTTTTGTTTTGGAAGGAGTCCAAACACCTGGGAGGGGAAATTCATGCAGAAATGAGGGTTCTTACTAAGGTCCAGGTGACTTAGTAATTCCGAAGGAGAAACTTATGGTTATGTTTCAACCAGAGGAAGGGGATATTTACATAGGGGAATAATTACTATAGTTTAGTAGGGGGAAGGGAAATATATAGGGATTTACATAATAATGTCAAGGGTTAATATGACAATGACAAGAAAGTGTTAAGTTTCAGAGATCTTAGGTTTAAGGGGAAATAGAACTCTGTAGAGAAAATATGGACCCCCTTGAGTAAAGCAGATCTTTACCAAGGAAAATGATATGAAAATGATGAAACTAAGAGATATCAAGCAGATCTTGACCTCTTTATGGGGATTTAGTAAATTATTTAGGGGAGGGGGAGAAGGGGAAGTTAGTCATGCCTCGCTTGAAGTCTTTCAGAATGGGAACTGCCTTGCCATACTAATTGAATAGATATAACATTTGAAAACACAAAACTGATCATAATCAATGATTCTGCAACCACAAAACTACCTACCCAGCCTACTTACCTAACATTTTTTCGTCTTTTTGGTTCGAGTGCACTTAGACTTGTAGACCCAGCTTTTCAACTTTCTTCTTTTTCTGTCCTCCTATCTACAAACTACCCTTATTTCTTCCAAGGGCCCAGATTAAGCAGTTGGGCTCCTCTGATTCTCTACCTATCTAAGAATCTGCCAAGATTAAGCTGTTTGGACAGATCATTTATTCTCTATATTCTAAAACAGGAAATTGAAACCTAGGGAGACCAAGATTAAGCTGTTTGGACCTCCCTTTAGCTGGAAATTCTACAAAAATGGAATAATTCTTCAAAATTGGAATGCAGAAGTTGAACTTTGACTAGCATTCTTTGTTCATGGCCTCTTTCTTTGGTGTCTGTGAGCAAATATGGAGCATTTGCAGCATGCAAAGTATGACATATTTGGCCTGTAAAAATGTCAATCATGAAATATGAGTAACCTGCTGCAGCAGGAGGCTAACATATGGCACAGGGGTGACTAGCTAAAAGAAATATTTGGTTCAGCCTAGTCTATGGTCTGGTAGTTTGTGGAAGTCCCATACCTAATTAGATTATGAAATCATCAATAGGATTTATCTTTCTCCTTGGTCTTTTATGGGTAAATATACTTGTTTATATGTATGTTATATGGTTTTTATGTCCTTGATATTTGTGTTGGTTATATGTTGGTTATGAATGAATTGTATGATAGTGAAAACGTATGGCTCTCATCATGTTTTGGTTAATCATTAAATGTACAATTAATATATGGCTTAATAGATGGTAATGTAGTTATTTTGATGAGGCGTAAATGCTTCTTAGGGATTCTCAGATAAGTATGAGACCCCTATGCTCAAATATATTGTTTAAACATGTAGAATAGATATTTGTGACATGATTGATGAAATTCCTGTCATGGCTAGTAGGGGTCTAGTCATGTCCTTGTTCAAGTAATTTCATTTGTATCATTTTTCCTATGTTATCTTTCATTCCTAGAAGTTTCATGGAGTTCTGGGCAGTGACTTGAGTCCTGGCCCTGAAAGATTAGCATAGAATTCAGAGTTGCAGACACAAAACTACCTAGGAAAGTCCTCGGGAGTAGGCATGTCCATGTTGAATGAACGACTATAGGGTTCCATTCACACTCATGACCATGTTATGGACCGACTAAGGGTTTAATGTAGTAGAAGGTGAGTTTGTCTCAAGCGCTAGTCACCTTGAAGGTTTTGATGGCTCATGGGGGTTCTGTAGTATGTATGGAAAGTCTGTGTAGTGTGTTACGTTTATTCCACTTCCTTAACTAACACATGGGGAGTTGAATCATGTCATAGTAACTTTTCATCACATGTTTACCCTAGTTGGCTGCTTACTTGGGTAGATATGGGAGGAGGGTGTCATAAAGTGGTACCAAAATGGGTTTGTTCTTTTTGGGTGGTGTTTCGTTTTCATTCTCTTTGGGTAATATATGATACCATGGAGTGGTATCAGAGCATGGTTCAATACTTCAACTGGATGGGAGGAAATTTGTTTGTTATTCATACATGTCAGTTTCATATATCTCCTTATGCTTCTATTCTGTATACTTATTATGTATGCATAGTAGTGGTCATTATCTCAGTTGTGTTAACATGTAGGAGTTGATGATGTTGTTATGAGGATCTATTTGATATGAATGCATGCAAGTTGCATATGCATTTTCTATGCATGATAGTGTCTATAGGTTGTTATGCATGCATTGTTATGGTTATGTTTATGCATGCATGATAGGTTAGATATGCATTGTTAGGTTATTGTATGTAGTTATGTGATCATGGTCTTGTTGCTATGTTATGATTACAATGTGTTGACTGAGATAGAGCACGAGATCCAGACCATCAGGGTGAGGTTGCAACACTAGAATTTGGGGTAAGAGAATATCGTCATACATGTATTGTATGTTTGGAATACAAGTATGTTAGTTCATGGATTGTTATATTCACTAAAATTATATATATTTGTCATTTTATTATTGTTGTGGTTACATACATGCTAGATTCTAGTGGATCAATGTGGTCATATGCACGTGTACGGAATTTTCATAAATGGTAGTAAAAAAAAAATATATGCATTGTTGTTGTTGTTATATGATATGTAACTTGATGATTATGTTATATGTTGTTGATGAGTATGTTATATGTTAAGTTCTTGTTGTTATATGTTAGTTAACTTGATGATCAGTGTTATTTCATTTAAGATCTTGATGTTATTATGTTTTGTGCTAATTTGGATTTTTCTATGTAGATGATTGTGGCTATGATACTCAAGTATGAGTCGATACAATTATGATAGTGTGTTGTACTCATCTAGACTGACTGTACATTTGTGATCGTTATACATGAATTACAATTGTTTATGATCTTATGAGGTGAACCTATTAGCTAGTTACTGCTATGGATATCACGAACTTATGTATGTATGAGTTGATGTTCTTGTAAAGTTTTATCATGCTAATCTAGATTGATTATGCAGACAACATAGCCTCCCATGAGATACTTTAAGGTATGAGTTTTCTTATTTCAGATACTTGGTGCTTAATTGTTTGATTATTTCATCTATTTGGTGTTTGAGTGTTTGGTGTTTATTCTATCTTCTAGTTGTTTTATCGAACATGGTATGTTTATAATTTGTTTGAATGTTTGATTAATTGCATGTTATGAGTATGTTTCTATAATATTGCATGAAGTAATGATCTCATTTTTAAGATGGTTGTGCTAATACATATGTTTTGAGACAGTTGATATGCACTTGAGTGTAAGTAGCTAATAGTTGTATAATTATGCATTATGACTAATGAATGTGAGTTGATTGTTGATATGTTGTCTTAATCTTTGGAACATGTGATCGACATGTGTGCACAGTTGAGAGAAAAATGCTTAGTATTAGCATGACAAGTTGATAGTTGATTTGTTTATATAACTATTAGTTGGGTGATGTGACAATACATAGTAAGGCTTGGTTGCAACAAGGTAAAGGTAAAGGAAAGTAAGTGGGTGAGAATTATTTTGGTTATGTTTGGAAACTGCATTTCCAAATGAATGAGTTATTTGTATACAGGAAGTCTTCTTAACCCTAATTTGTTTAAAATTATGTGGATATGTGTTATGTTCGTAAACATGTATTTGAAAGTTATCTTAGCTAGTTTTTCATTATAGATGGATTTGTCAAGGATTTGGATTCCCTTGAGAGATGGCATGGATGTGTTTGGTTACAAGGTAGTGTGCTTGGCACACCAAGATAAGGTAACTGGTGTATTTCTATGTTTATTTATGCATTAACAATTATGTGTTTATGGTACTATGATGTAGGGGATTGCATGACAAAAGAACTTGCCATGAAAGCTTGAAGAAGGTTCAGGTTGAGCTTTCCTTCAGAAGTATTGGGAACTAGGGGGATTGAGTCATGGTGTTTTTTACTAGTCTTGTGCTTTTGGTATTTTTTTGAATTTTGCACTTGATTTGCATTTTTGTTTATGTCTAGTGTATGGCCATACCACATTGTTTGTGGTGTCATATTGTTATTGGTTTTCATGGTTTTATTCTTGTTTGTGTTTTTTCTTTCCTTCTATGTTTTCAAGGTCTTGGGAATTGGTTAGAAAAGAGGAAATTTAATGGAGCTTAGGAAGAGATGAATGAAACCTAGCAAGTAATGTAAGACTAGAATGAAGTTTGATGCATGATTAAGGGAAATTGAAGGTAAGAATACGACAATCGGTTGGATTGGTTGGGTCCATTTAGGTAAATGGATGGTGGTAGGATAGTCATGAGGAAGGTAACAAAAAAGGTAAAATAAATGGATTTGAGGTGTCACATGCCTTGGCTAAGTTGGGAACAATTTCTCTCAATGTTGTGCATGTGTTCCATGGATAAAGGGAGTTATCTTAACCTTGATCTTATGATATTTGGTAATTATGTTGTGAACATGATTTTTTATATATATATTTATATATTATTATATATATTATATTATTTATATATATATATATATTATATATTATATAAGTTATATTTATATATATATATACATATAGATATATACATATACATATAGATATAGATATGTATATGCATATGCATATGCATATGTATATGTATATGTATATCTATATGTATATGTATGTATGTGTGTATGTATGTCATGTCTGACACGATTGTCATGGATCATGTTTTTTAGTGCTAGTTTTTATATGTATATTTGTGTGTATATGTGTCGTTGTCTGATAAGATGTTTTATGCTAATGTTTATGTATATGTATGTATTTATGTATGTATCTATGTCACTATCTGATAAGGTTGTCAAGGGTCATTCTTATGGAGGAATGATTTCTTATGTAGGTGAATGGCATAAAGAGGTCCCTGGCCTTATGGGGAATCAAGTGAGAAGGGTAGCCCTAGAGAATCTATGAGGTCAATATCATGCAGATATGAGTTCATATTATGTGATTATACTATGCCTATGTTTTGGACAGGTTCCGTAGAATGAAACCAACGTGGTCTATGACATGCTAGGATAAGCATGGATGGTGAAGAGGCACTCAAAGAAAGGTTGCATGGTAGAGACTATGTGATTTTTGATGTGCAACACTACTCTTATGTATCTATTGTACATGGTGTTGTGCATGTTGCATATATAGTGTTGTGTTCCTATTGCATATATTGTATTATGTACGTATAATGTTGTGTGCGTGTTGTATGTGTGGTGTTATGCACATATGATTTTGTGTACGTATAGTATATGTGGTGCTAAGTACATCTGGTTCTATGTAAATATGGTGCTATGTACATGTTGTATATGTAGTACTATGTAGATACGATGTTATGTGCCTGTTATATGTATGGTGTTGTGTGTATATTGCATATGCAGTGTTCGGTATAGATGGTGTTATGTACATGTTGGAGATGTGGTGTTGTGTACATAATGTATTGTGCACATGATGGATATGTGGTGTTGTGTGCATATGATGTTGTGTCCATGTTGGATATGTGGTGCTCTATACATATGATGATATATACATGTTGTATATGCAATGCTATGCACATATGGTATTGTGTGCATTTTGTACATGTAATGCTATGTACATATGGTGTTGTTTTCATGTGGTGCCATGTACATGTTATACATGTGGTTTTGTGTACATTTTTTTCATGGGGTGTTGTGTACATGTTGTTAATGTGGCACTGTGTACATGTGGCGTTGTGTACACATTGTGAAAATGGTGTCATGTACATGTGGTGTTGTGTACACATTGTGTAGGTGGTGTTCTATACAGGTGGTACTATGTACATCTTGTACATATGGTACTGTTGTATGTGTTGTATTGTGTGCATGTCATACATGTTGTGTTGCGGGAATGTGGTATTATGTCTGTGTATTGTGTAGTTGTGGTATCGTCACATGTGTATTCATTGTGTTGTACTCTGTGTAGTACATGTATTTTGTTATGTTGTACGGTAGGTGTAGGTACATATATTCTGTGGTGTTATACATCAGGTATAGATGTATATGTTGTGTTGAACATCAAGTCTGGGTGTATGTATTGTGTGGTGTTTTACGTCACGTGTGGATGCATATGTTGTGATGTACACTATGTGTATGTGTGGTTGATTGAAGAGAAGAAAAGGCATTGGGTGCTTGCAAGGTGTGGCAACCACTCTAGTGTGTGTACAGAAAGAACATTGGAAGAAGTAAGGACCGATTAAAGGATAAGTATCCTTATTTTATTTAATTTTTATTATATATATGATCTATGATTCTAATTTAATACGGTTACATGTGATCTATGATTCTGGTTTATGA
Source organism: Pinus taeda (assembly GCA_000404065.3). Classification (NCBI taxonomy): domain Eukaryota; kingdom Viridiplantae; phylum Streptophyta; class Pinopsida; order Pinales; family Pinaceae; genus Pinus; species Pinus taeda. Next base: position 209,820 of record APFE030304584.1, on the reverse strand, counting down.
TGATTACATGCGATTCATGATTTTGATTTATGATGGTTGTGTTTTGAGTTAACAAGATGAGATATGTTTATATCTGATGATTGAACCAAATAACTAGTTTGACTTATTGTGATAGGAAGTAAACAAAGTTGCAGGTGTACCTTATTAATGAGCTACCAAGAAGGTATAATTTGGAGTTATGTCAATTTATTTTGAACCTAATGGAAATTATGTGCTTGGTATAGGAAAGCATGTGATGCCCAGTTGGGTAGTTGAAACCAACTACAAGAATTAGCAGTGTCAGTGAAAGGAATTGGAAAAATGCAACAACATTCTAGTAAAGCACTTCAGGAGTAAGGTCCTTGTGGGACACTGGTACCCAATAATGTCCATTTATTTCCATTAGCATGCTATGACCAATATGATGGCTTTTAGGTAAGGATATGCCTTAGTTTTGGGACCTTCCGATGCGAGGAAACCCTGCGAAGGGATGGATTGCCCAAGATGGAAGTGCCAACAGAACTTGGAAGGTGTGTGACTGCATAGAAGGGGATGACTTGATTTCCCTAGGGACTATGTAGCATAGAAGGGAAGGTTTTATTTTTTTTTGTCATTAGGAGTGTAACAGACATGGAACCATATGCACATTAGGAGTGTTCCCTAGAATAATGAGCTAATAATTGTTCACTAAGGGTACATTAGTGCAGGATTTTCACGTTACAAATTAGATTTGAACTTTGACTTTGGTAGTGGATTTTTGACTTCCTAGGAAGGAGGTGAATCCTGGTACTACTTTGAGGGTGGAGGTATGAGCCTCCAAATTCCCTTGTTGTTGATGCAAGCATTGTATCCTTCATTCATTAGTTGTGGAAGTGTGCATATGTGTATATTATTGTAAAATAGTGTATCAAGTTAGATTTATAAAGCTCCATAGATAATATGGTGATTTACTGGTTGAAGAAAATGTGCATGATTATATGTGGTTGTTATTGTAAATATCATAATCAATTGCTCTATAAAGCTTCAATAAGTGGTATACTTGTCATGTTTTCAACAATGGTCATTGTAAATATTGCAACAAGTTGTGTTAAAAAGCTCCATGGGTAGTATGATTTTCTTTTAGCAGACTTGTTGGTTGTAGGTGTCATTGAACACCAAGGACAATGTTCTCCCAAGGAGGAGGGTTCTGTAACAAGATTGGTAAAAAAATCCATGTAAATATAACAATAAGGCCACAGTAAGGGGACATGTATTGCAAGCTAAATGGTCGGAAAAAACACCCTAGTGTGGTGTCACTTCAATTTATTATGGCTATGGAAATTAGCAAAGGCAATGGAAAAGGATTTGGAAATGCAAAATGGCATTTATTGGCATTTCTTTATGAAAATAATGGAAAATAGGAGAAAAGGAATATGAAAGGTCACAAGTTGCATGTGAGGAGGAAATTGAAGGAAAAATAATGGAAAACAAAGAAAATAGAGGCTTCGAAGATAAAAATCCTTATGAGGATCAGTTCATGAGCTTTTGTCAGTTTAGTATTAGAGCTCTCTCTTCTATTTTCTCTCTCACACTCTTGGACACTTATAGTTTTTCTTGGAGCACTCTTGGAGGAGTGTGGAATACTTGGGATTTGGAGCAAGAAGGGAAAGGAAAAGAAAGAAAGCACAAGAGAACATAGGGATCAACAACTATAACAGATTTTCTTGGAAGGTACCAAGTTTCATGTATGATTTCCTTGTTATTTTCAACATGGATGGCACATGCATGTGGTTTCTAGGTTATGATATGTCATTGGCATGGAGGATTGTCTAGAATGACAGTGGTTTTGCCTAGCCTCGTTGTTTCCTTGAGTTCCATGGTGTTATGGGTTTACCTTTGTTAATAGTTGGTGCTCATGTTCCTTATGGTTGTGGATTGAGTTATTAGTTCTTGGAGCCTTGGTTGGACAATTGTTTAGAAGCCCTGTAACAACTGGGGTTGAGTTACTAGTCATGTAAGTATTGATTGGACAAATGCTCTGGAAGCCTTCTAATAGCTTCGGTTGAGTTACTAGTCCTAGAAGCCTTGGTTGGACAAACACTCTGGAAGCCCTTGGTGGGTTCAATTGCTAGTCTTGGAATCCTTCATTTAAAAATGCTCTGGAAGACCAGCGGGAGCTATGGGTTGAGTTACTAGTCGTGGAAGCTCTAGTTGGAACAAACACCTAGAGCTCTGGACAACTTGGGTGGAGGCCAATCTATTGATGGTTAGTGATGTCTGGCTGTCAGGTGGAATCACCAGTTGAGGGTTGAGCTAGTTTGGCCTCTGGAAGCCCTGGGTGGTATTGATTTATTTGTTTTATGAGATCCCACATTCATGCATGCAATACAACACAAGGATGACTGGCTGATAGAAATTTTTTGTTCAGCCTAGTATATGGTTAGGTGGTTTGGAGAAGTTTCATACCTGGTCATCTTATGGAATAATCAATAAGAGCTCTCTTTCTCCTTGGTATTTTATGGGTAAATATATTTTTTTATATGTGGCTTATATGGTTGTTATATCCTTGATATTTCTATTAGTTATATGTTGGTTATGAATGATTTTTATGATAGTGAAAATGTATGGCTCTCATCATGTTTTGGTTAATCATTGAACGTACAATGAATATATGGCTTAATAGATGGTAATGTGGTTTTTGTGATGAGACATCAATGCTTCTTAGTGATTATCAGATAACTATGAGACTAGTATGCTCAAATCTCTTATTTAAACCTATAGAATGCATATTTGTGACATGTTTGATGAAATTCCTGTCATGGCTAGTATGGGTATAGTCAAGTCCTTGTTCAAGTAATTGCATTTGTATCATTGTTTCGATGTTATATTTCATTTCTGGAATTTTCATGGAGTTCTTGACAGTAGCCTAAGCCCTGGCTCTGAAAAAGTGGTAAAAAATTCAGAGTTGTAGGCACAGAACTACCTGGGAAAGTCCCCAGTCATAGCCATTCCCATGATATGGGAGCTACTACAGGGTTCTTGTCCCACTAATGACCGTGTTATGGGATAAAATGAGGGTTTAATGCAATAAAAGGTCATTTTGTCTCAAGGGATAGTCAACTGGAAGGTTTGGATGACTCATGGGATTTTTGTTATGTGTGGAAGGTTTGTGTAGTGTGTTTTGTTGGTTCTACTTCCTTAACTGACGCATGGGGAGTTGAATCATATCATAGTAACTCTTTGTCACATGTTTACCCTGGTTTGGTGATTACTTGGGTAGATGTGGGAGGAGAGTGTTACAATGTATGTGATTCATTTGGTTTTCCTAAAGAAAATGTATGCATTCAAGTGTTCTTACAAATTCAAGAATCTTAGGTTTTGTTGATTTATTTCCTTTCTTACCAACTGATTTATTTCTAAAAATGGAATTCTTATCATTAGTTACATGTTTCATAGGGATTATATAATCTTCAGGTGCCTCCTACATACAAATCACATTATCGTGAAAATTATTTTACCTTTCATACATGTTGAAACTTTTACCTTTTATCATATTTTGAATCACCATTTTTGTTGACACATGGACTAATACTTTTACTAACCTTCTCTCTTCTTTGACCCATATTTCCCTGAGCTCAAAACCATTTTATTTTCATGTTTCAACTTAGAACCCTTGGTCCATGTGAATAGAACCCTAGGCTTTTCAATTTATTTTTTTTTGAGTGAGGAGCAATTATTTTACCTTTCATCATATTCTAAATCACATTTTTTGACAAAGGGACTGATATTTTTAATGGTGCACTCTTCTTTGACCCATCTTTCCCAGAGCTCAAGACTCTTTTATTTCCATGTTTCAACTTATAATGATTGGTCCATGTCGACTTATTCTACTTAGTTACCAACTGGAAACTTGTTTTTCATTTAACTTTTACCTATAGTTTGCGATTAGAAACCTAGTTTTCCAAATTTATTTTTGTTGAGTGAGGAGGAATGCTTTTACCTTTCATCATATTTTGAATCACCCTTCTTTTTGACACAGGGACCAATACCTTTACTGGTGTTCTCTTCTTTGACAATATTTCCCTTAGCTCTAAACCCTTTTATTTCCATGTTTCAACTTATAATCCTTGGTCCATGTCAAATTATGTTACCTAATTGTGTACTATAAAATCATATAATGACCTTCCACCTATGTTGATTTCTTAAATAAACATGTGTATATTTACTATTCACTCATCTTATGATGATAATTCCCTTCACTTACAAGTATATTTTGTATTCCACTATGCAGGGATGGAAATTGAAAAACCACATGACGGAGAAGATATGTCCCGTCAAGTTGATGAACCAGATGATGATCAAGATGTGCCCTATGGACCTCACCAACCACTAGAGGAACACGTGCCCTATCAATCTGATCAATTGTCACTAGGGGAACAATATGTGCCATGTCAAGCTAATCAACTAATGGGGGAAGAATATATGTCATATCAAGTTGATCAACCACTGAAGGAAGAAGAAATTGTTTCCTCTCAAGTTTACAACATAACCGGGAGTTGCAGTGGTTTGGAAAGGGGTGGAACATTTGAAAAACATTTGGATGCAAGAAAAATAGAGGACCTTGGGGAGCCTATCCTTGCTGACACTATTAGAGACCATGTCAATAACATCATTGAAGAACATTTTTAGAAACATTCAGTTGTTGCACAAGCTTAGATACTACATGGGTTGATCAAACATAAGAAACGAAAACATGACACAAATCTTTTGGGTGTCCAAGATGCTAAAAGAAACAAGACATGTATTAATTTCATTGAAAATATATCAAAGGAATTCACTAAGTTTGGAAAATCAAGAAAATTTAATGTTTGACTTGCGCATAGGGCAGTTACCACTGCTATTGTTGCACCAAGTACATCAAGACAACAAAAGTTGGCAACAGCATCAAAATTGCTCCATGTCTCGATAAAAATGTTGCACAAGCATACCAAATTCAGGTTTCGAGTGAATGAAAATGATGAATTTGCTTGTTGGGCTCTTATCACTAGGAAACCCTACCAAGACAAGCTTACAACAAGAATTAGATAATTTGTGCTATATTTTTGGGAGATTCACTATGTGTTATTCCATATAGAAAGCATGTTGTTTGACGTCACATAGTTAAAGGTGAGTATTTAGAACACACTAAACACATTGTAGAAATGACAGAAGTTGAATTTTTCGAGGAATTTCAAGAAAGAAATCTCCATGTAAAGATATCCATAAGGATGTTTAAGAAATTGAATCCATGGTTTATTATGCCTAATACAATCCATGACACGTGCAGTTGTTGATATCATGTTGAATTTCAAATTCATTATGACTTTTACAAGAAGAGATGTCATGGAGACCCTCCTCCTCCTATAGTGCGTGATTTTTCTTCATTAATATTGTGTAGAAGGGAACCATAAGAGTTTTATTACAAAAAGATATGTATAGGTGCAAGAAGATGCACTGAATGTGGTGATTTGGAATTGTTCCATAGGAACTTTCTTATTGATCCCAACTAGTTTGGGATGCCAAATGTCACTGTCACATGGAAGCATTATGAGTATGTCGTGGGAAATCAACCATCTTCTTAAACTCTAGCACCTAAGAGGATCAATTACATTGAGGATGATATTCCTATTTCATAATTCATGGGGTTGTTTCAAAACCAGATCTATAAATATATCAAACACTTGCACATGTCTAGGTGGAAAGCATTTAAATTTAAGCATTCTCATGAAGTATTTCATCCATGCACAATCTTATCAGTGGTGGAGTTTGCTGATAATTTCACATTTTATCCTCAGATAGAGATAGAGAGTTATTATTATCACTCAGACCAAGTGTCCATATTAGTACATGTATTGTACATACATGCACAATTGAACATTGATGGTAGGTATAGCACTCATGAGTCACATGATGTGATTAAGGAGTATCACTTTTACATCAATGATGATTGTGAGAGCGAAACATTATTTTTGTGACATTACTTTGACCCTATTTATGAATCATTCAAAAGAAATGGCACATCATTTACGAAGCATTATATATGGTCATATGGTTGTGCAAGGCAGTTCAATTCAACATGTACTTTTTATTGGTTGAGCCGATTACACAAGAAGACAAAATTCTAGCATACTTAAAACTACCTTGAAATATGACATGAAAAGGGTGAGCATGATAGTGCAAGTGCTTGTGTGAAGCGAGGAGTTAGGAGGTACCAAATGAGACATGATGCATATCAACTCAAATCATCATTAGAGGTGGTCAATTGGTTCATATCCCAATTTAAGATGAAATCCAAATGTAACTATAAAATCTATTTCAGTGTGTAACAACCAATCTCATATATTATTTTACTTAAAATGGAAATTCAACAATATAGGTTATGAACAACATTGAAATATTTTTATGTTATTAATAATAAATATGTCATGTGTGAGTTTGATATAAACATGGAAAGAGTTACAGACATGCTTCATATTGGAATGTAAAAAGTGCAACGAATTTTATATATATATATATACCATGTTATGACTATTAGGCCAATATGACAACTAAAATTGCTATTTTGTAAACTTTTACTCCTTGAATGTTCTTAATTGAAGACCTTAAGATAAAACATTGATTGAAATACATGAATAGACAAGTAAATTTAGGAAACTGCATCAAGTTATAGAAACGTATCATTAATTGTTTAAATTTACATGCATTAATTGCACTAAATGACACTTTCTACAAATTCAATATTAAATTGGTGTACATGATATATTTTAGTTCCTTTTAAGTAGTAACGTGACTTGCATCATAGTAATATTGTACTTATTTCCTTAGCCTATGAAACTAGGACTCAAAATTGTTATTTTGCAAAATTTTACTTCTTAAATATTCTTAATTAGAGGTCTTAATTTAAGGAATTGATTGAAACATTCGATAGAAAAATAAATTTAGAAAAGTTCATAAAATTATATAAAATTATCTAAAATCATATCATTAATTTTTTTTGTATATTAAATTCCAATACATATGACTTATATAATATGTTATGACTAAGTTGTTGTAGATGGCCTCAAAAGAAAGAAAATTTAATAAAACAAGTTATTAGTTGAACATTACTAGTTGAAGACCTTTTAAAATTGAATTTAAAATGTATTTCAATCCTACTTGTGTATTTTAATTGAACCATTAACATATATTTTAGTTCATTTTTAGTATCAAAATGACTTGCACCATAGTCTAAGACTGTAATTTATTTTCTTAGTTTACTTCTTCAGAAATGAAAATTGTTATCTTGTTAGCTATGTATATGAAAATATATACAAATTACATTATAAACATGAACATCCAAAAACTAAAATAATGTTCATGCATCTATAAACTATACATGTATGAATATATATAATGTTTGTATATCACATGTGAATATGCCCTATGAAATTGGTCTAAAAATATACAAACTATATATGATCCACTCTAGAAAGTATTGCTTCTATAACTCTTATGTGTGTCCCATTGTGTAGAGTGACCATCCATAATTTGGTACTACAATTGTTGGACCCTAGAATTGTTTCCTTTTGACAACCTTTTTTCAGTTTAATCCTTCCTTTTTGACCTTCATAACTACATTTGGGTATCAATTTACAAGGTTGAAAGCATAGCGGGCACATAATCATCCTATATTTTATAAATGTCATTTATATTTATTATTTAACTTAATATCTACTTGAGCTACTGAATTACAATCATTCTACAACTAATGAATGTTTTTGCAGCTAAGTCCAAGGTTGGATAGGTTGTGGAGGCTCAACCGAGAAACATGGAACATGGTTATTTTAAAATTAACTATGACAATGATTTGTTCTTATTTGTAGAAGCTAGATCGAATAAGAAGGAACTCTATTAGTTTGATCAAAGGATAAGTCAACCATCCTGAAAGGCGAATCAAGAAAGTGAGATGCAGATTTTTCACCTCATGATTAGTTGCATTGATAAAAAATCATGAGCAAGATTATGATATATCACCTCTTCAGTTAATTATAGCCAATGTCAATTAGCATAAGCGTAAATCTTTGAAAACATTTATTGCATAAGGGTTTTACAAATATGCCTCTCAGCATGGCTAAAGGAGACTTGAAATTTATTTGTAAGCACTTTGTTTTGATATATAAAAACTCTATTTCAGTTCCATTATGTTGTGCGATCTCGACGCATGATAATTAACTTGTGAAAGCTCGACAGTACTACCTTCTTCTCGTAAGAGGGCCCCCTCAAGATAGTAAGGTATTTGTTCATTAACAATTAGTATTTCAATTTATATTTCCTATAGATTTATGTCAATTCATTTGAGTAATTGAGTTTTAATTCTTAGATACAAGTTTGAGATTGTTTTTGCTAATCATTTTATTATTCAGGTGAAGAGAAATTTCAGATGCACATGGATAGAGTATAAGCTAACATAGCAATAAAAGTATAAGTTTTACATTGTAGTGATTTTCAATTATAGAATTCATCTTCTTTAAGTTAGAAAAAATTCATTTTTAAGTGTGATTTTATCATAGAGTGATTTGATTCAAGTACAAGTGTGATTTATATTTAAGAAAGTGTGGTTTTGAGAGTGATATGAATTTCAATAGTTATCGTTTTCAAGAGTGATTTTAATTCAAGAAAGTGTGATTTACTTTTAAGAAAGGATGGTTTTCAAGAGTGTTTTTTTTTTTCATTTAAGCAAGTGTGATTTTAAGAACAATAATGATTTTATTTTAAAGCAAGTCTGAGTGTGATCATTATTCAAGAAAGTAAAGTAGAGTTAATTTTCTTTTGTATAAGTTACATAGCTATAGAAGAACACGTGCATTTAGATAACTCAAATTAACTTAGGAATTAAAGAGTGATAAAGACTCTTAGCACTTACAACGCATATACACTTCATCATTTTACTAGCCCTGGTTGATAATTCATGCAATTATTTAAAGTCATTTAAATTACAAAACATTTTGGCATTGTTGTCGGGGAAGTGTATATAGAAGTCTTTTTCATTTTCTTCTCATTAAAAATAAAAAAATAATAAAAATGATATGCATAGGGAAAGATATTCCAGAGGTAGATTTGTAGGTAGAGGTAGAAGTTATATTCCAACATCATCACTCACCCCACCATGACCACGTAGTGCCACACCATCCACCCAAACTCATATTCCATCCATTGCAAGCAAACACAAACTTCCTGAGGTACTTAGATCTAAAATCCAACCTAGAGATTTAACAACTTCATCAACTGAAGCTGTAATAGAAGAAGAGGATCCTACATCCCCAACAGAGGGAGTAATTTTTCTATCTTCAATAGGAGAACAACTTTTAGGAAAAGAATTAGAAATCCCTAGTGAAGAAGAAGAAGAAGGAACCTATTTTAATATTACATTGATAGAAGAACACAAGGATCTAGAAGGGGAAGTAGAAAATCTATTTTTGGAACCATACATTAGTTTTGAGGAATCTACGATGGTAGGAGAAGGGAAAGGATAAGTACATAATGTGAATGGTGAATAACCTAGGATTGGAAGTGGAAGAGGAGGAAATAGAGGAGGTGGAAGAGGTAGAGGTAGAGGAAGGGGAGCATGTAGAGGAGATATAGAACCCTTTAGATTTCCCATCATTGATGAAGATAAAACAACTACAATGAAAAATACCTCACCCTCCATCCTTCCTAATTTTCATGGATTAACAAATGGGGATCTTGGAACATTTGTCTTTGAACTTGAAGTCTTGTGTAGATCCTATAAGTACTTGATTGATACTCAAAAGTTGAAATTGTTTCCAGACACTCTTAAGGATGCAACATCAAAATTTCTTATGGGCTTAGGAGTACTTTCCATAAGAACATGGGAATAAATGTAAACCACATTCTTAGAGAAATACAAGGATTATTTTATGTCTCATAATCTTAAGGATGAAGTCTTTAAAATGATGCAAAAAGAAGATAAAAATCTTGAAGATTTCATTGAAATATTTGCTATAACGTTAAAAGGGATAAAATGCATAATCTAGATGAAGTAACTTTGAAAGCTCTCTTACTAAAATCTATTAGATATGAATGTACTGATCTTCACAATCTGATGGGTAAAGGAGATATTTCTCAGTTATCATTTGGAGATATTTGTGAATTATGCATACACATTTCAAGAGGTAAGGCAAGAACTAGGAAAAATCCAAGAGATCATTTTATGTCTAGGATTAATAAATTTGCAGTTGGGATAGTAAGTAGGGATGAAATAGGGAATTTGCTTGATGACTTTAAATCAAATATTTTGGGTAGTCTTAGCAAGCAAATATATACCCTTAAAGTACAAAACAAGCAGAAGGTTGAAAATTATGCATTATCTATCTTTTGTCAAAAATGTAGAAAGAAGCATTCCTTAAGAGAATTCCCTCTTGACTTGAAAAGTGTATAAACCTATGTTATATTTGCAGAAAATCATGATACAAAGGAATTTCCTTCAATACCATGTCTTAAAGATGTCTATCAAGAGGAAGTAGTACCGAATCAAGTAGAACCCCTCTGTTTTATTGCTAAGAGACATGTTGATGATGCTAGACCTGCCAACATGTCAAGGGGATCTCCCTGGTAAGAAGTCCCAATTATACCTCATATTGTTTGGTGTAGGAGTCCCAGCAATTGGTCGTAAGGTAATGCCTTGACTGTGATGTTGCATAGAGGCAAATAGAATAACTCTGTTAGCAAAAAGGGTGTGATTGATGTAGTGATTCAGGGAAGGTGTATGAGAGGTTCCAACACATCAAAAGGGGAAGGAGGTCAAGGTGAGTTCCAGGTTGAAAGGGAGTCCCAACTTCACTAGGAACACACAAGAAAAAGGACATGCATAGCTTCCGGCGCAGTTGTCCACTCGAATGCAGTAGTCACATCATACAAGGTAAGATAACACATACAACACTCGCAGATCAATCCAAGACAAGTGTGACACTTGTTCTAGCAAGGTTCAAGTGAAAGGTTTGTTTGATGTCTTGCAGAGTAGTCGACATGGACGGTGAAAAAGTTAACAACATATGCAACACATTAACAACAAGATTCATATCATTGCATATGAATCATTTCATACACAAGTACGTAAGTTAAACAACACATATCATTAAAGAAACCGGAGCAGTCCAACTACAATAACAACATATTCATGAAAATGTGTTGGCTCTTATTACATAAATAAGTGTAAGTCACGATCATACAATACATCCATGTAAACCTACTAGCCCCAATAGTGGAACGTTACAGCCACATCCACCTGCTCCTCCAAAGAGATGTACTAGGTTTGTGCGGTGGAGAAGCCAAGGCATGTTACAATATTGTCCAAGCCTTCTTAAAAATAGTCTTAGTAGAAGCTTGGCTGACCAAAAGCTTGTACAATGAGTTATGAGGGAATATTTATAGCAAAGGGTGGGTTGACCCTTAACATTCCCCTCTATGGAAATTCAACTACCCTCATGACTCTTCACCTACTCTATGGCTGTTACATCAAACTCTTGTGACTTGACTTACACTTGACATGACTCAACATTACAATGCACATGTACTCATGTGAGACAACATGGCTTGATCAAGCCATGCAAAACATCACTAACACTGAGTCCACTACATGAGACCAACTCTTTGACATGCTTGTGATGGCGAAAGTGGTGAGATGATGTCAAGCTTGGTCATCCGTGATGGTGTGCATGCACCTCATGGTGACATCTTGCTGAAGTGAAATCTTGCCTCCATTGCAACCAGTGCATTGCTTCGACCCCTTCATCCAACTCATCTGATAACATGCACATGGTCTTCTTGGGTGCGATTGAGCATGCAACATATTGATGCATAGTGTCCATGTTGATCTTCAAGTGTGTGATGGTGGTCATGCGCATCAACTTGTCAAAGTACATGTTCAGCTTCAATTGTACTTGCTTCTTGTCTTCGCCTTGGTGAGTGTGTTGAATGGGTTGGATTGCATGTGTGCGCATAATGACATGCATGTTGTTGAATCCCTTACATGCGATCAACAACACTACCCACCATCTCTACTTCATTTCAACTACTGGGATGGATCTTTAACTTGCATGGGTGCAGTTTCATATGTGAGTGCACATTACACCCACTGTTGTTTCTGATCCTACTGCAACTCATTCGTCTATCTATGTAGCTTCATGTTCTTCCTAAGTTGCTACTTGAGCACATGCAACTCCTTCTTTGTTCAATATTTTTGTCTTCATGAAATATTCATGTTGCACCGTCACTTCATAGTCAAAGTCTCCAAACTTGTTTTCATCATCAATGGATCTGCTTGAGCTTGCAACCTTGTTCCGCCTTTGTGTTGTCAACAACCCTCCCCTTACATTCGTTGCATTTGGTATGCTTTCTTTAATTGTTATTCATGATACTACTCGCTATGATGCTACTATTTTCATATCTTGATGTCCTTTTCTATGAACAACTTGATTTCTTCATGGGTAGGTAGGTCCATGGACACTTGATCGACTACATCCCCAAGTGTGCTTTGAGTAGTGTATTCATCTCTGGTTTTCTTAAAGATTTAGATCTCCCACTCGAGGACTTATTTTTGTTTCTATTATGCGATTGTCCTCATAGATACAAGGCATCACGATTCTAGCCCTCCATATTTTTCCATCTCATCTCCTCCGATAGCAAGGATGATACTATTTCATCAAACTGCAAGGTATTTGTACTACTAACTATTGCAACAACTAGACTATCCCACAAATCTCATGCAGAACACAGCAAACTGATGCACTTATCTTCATATTTAATTTTAATATAAATAGATAAAAAATGGCTTATGAAATTATTAAAGGCGTTCATATACTTTGTCAATGATTCTCCATCCTTCATCTTTCATCCTCAGGCTATACAACATTTTTCGTAGGAACAATTTATTCACCAGAGACTTAGATTGGTACAAAGTCCCTAACTTGTCCCACAAATCCTTCGTCGAAGCTTCCCCCAATACATTCAACAATACTAATTCATATATACATAATCAGATTGTGCTCTTTTCTTTCTGATCCAACTTCTTCAAGTCTTCATTAGACATTGTCGTTGGTTTAGTATCCAGATCTACTATGATCCACTTATCTTTATCCACCAACAGATCCTCCATCTTGAGTTTCCATAGGTCGAAAATTTAACCATTAAATTTCTCGATCTCTATCTTTCCACTGCTCGCTATATTCTTTCACCATAAGAATCGATCCAGTAGATATCCCATTAAACAGGGTCTACCACAGGCCTAAGAAAAACCCCTCAATAGCAAAGGCATCCCCTTGAAGCTGAAACAACTCTCACACAAAATGTAGGTTTTAACCCTGTACAAAAATTACTCGCAAATGAATTCTTAAAAACATAAAAATAAACAATGGCAAGAACATAAGCATAAAACAGATATACATAGAGATCTTCCCCTAGATTCCGAAACCGGGATTACCAGATTTTTTCTCATTATATTCATTTCAATTTTACAATTTTATATTTTAATATATTATATATATTATATATCCATGCTGAAGCATCGATAAACCCAAATCCATTAACCCTGGATTAGAACATAAATGTAGTTCCCTTGACCAGATCTACAATATACCATGGGTTGAAAACCATCATGCCGATAACCATGTGCGAAATACATGCAAAAAACCATCAGTAGGTCTGCCCAACTAACAACATAGTCTTTAGAATTTGATTCTATTGTGGAAACTCTGTTATCTAAAGAAGTACGGAGGAGGTCCAACATTGAAACTTCCACGCAAGAAGCCATGGTAGTGAGATATGAGTCCAAGGAAAGAGGAGAGAAAGAAAGAAGCTCTTCTAGATCAAAGTCAAAAGGAAAGAAGTGTAAAGCCAAATGTTGGCACTACAACAAAATAGGGCATCTCAAGAAAGATTGTTGGAAAATAAAGGAGTCCATTGAAAACCTAAAGAAGGAAGAAAATCAAGTTGAGTCAGGTATCATTGATGAAGTTTTATCTACTAAATAAGGTACTGTATATGCAAATTTGTCTATTTTCAATGTTTCTCTTAATTATGGAAAGGTGCTTCTCATCACATGAGCCGCACGGAAATTGGTTCACTTCATATGAAGTTGTGAATGGTAGTTCTATTTTTATGGGTAATGATGTATCTTGTCAAACTATTTGGATGGGAAATGTCAAAATTAAAATGTATGATAATACAGTTAGAACATCAACTAATGTTAGACATGTACCTGAGTTGAGAAATAATTTGATTTCTTTGGGAGTACTGGAATTGAAATGTATTCCTTAGCCAAGAACAAAACCTGGGATTTTGTAGAACTTCCTGAAGGGACAAATGTTGTCGGATGAAAATGGATCTTCAAATTCAAGTGGAATGTTAATGGAAGTATCGAAATATATAAGGTGAGGCTAGTAGAAAAAGGGTATTCTCAGGTTGAAGGTATTAACTTTCATGAGATCTTTTCACCAGTTGTAAAACTTGTTTCTATTTTTACTGTGTTAGCACTAACTGCATTAGTTGACCTTGAGTTAGAAAAATTAGATGTTAAAAAAAAATTTCTTCATGTATATTTGGATGAAGATATTTACATGGAACAACCATAAGGTTCTATATAAAGTCACAATAGAATATTAGCTTGCAAGCTCAAGAAATCATTGTATGGCATGAGGCAGTATCCCAGGCAATGGTACAAGAATTTTGACTCCTTCATGGTGAGTCAGAAGTTTAATAGAAGTGAGTATGATCATTGTGTATAATTTAAAAGTTTCAATGACATATTCATTATCTTGGTCGTATATGTTGATGATATACTTATTACAAGCAAAAGAATGGAAGAGATCAACAAGTTAAAGGCTCAACCTTCTAAGACATTTGATATGAAGGATCTTGGAGCGGAAAAACATATCTTGGCCATGGAGATACACAGAGACAAAAAAAATGGAAATCTCTTGCTATCACAAGATAAGTATGTGGAAAAGGTACCTGAAAAGTTAGGTATGAACAATGTGAAACATGTTAATGTTCCATTAGCTTCCCATTTTAAGCTTTCTCCGAGTTTGAGTCCTAAACCTAATGAAGAAAATAAGTATATGTATCATGTACCATATGCAAAAGAGGTAGGAAATTTAATTTATGTGATGGTATCTACAAGACCTAACATTTGACATGTAGTTGGAGTTGTCAGCAGGTTCATGGAATATTCAAGAGAAAAACATTGGCGAGCAAAGAAATGGATGCTCTGATTTTTTAGAGGCACAAGTGACCATTGTATAATCTTTAATGGTAATGAAGGTTCAGTATGTGGATATGTGGATGTTGATTATGCAGGTGATTTGGACAATAGGAGATCTACTACATGATATATATTTACTCTTGCAGGTGGAGCAATTACTTGGATGTTAAAACTTCAAGAAACAATTTCCTTGTCCACTACTGAAGCAGAGTATATAGTTATTTCAGATGCTTGTAAAGAGGCAATCTGGTTGAAAGGTCTACTTGATGAGATTGGAAGGATGGAGGAGAAAGTGAATGTATTTTGTGACAGTCGAAATTTTATTCATTTCGCTACAAATCCATCTTATCATATCAAGACTAAGCACATTGATGTAAGGTACCATTTTGTAAGACATGTGATAGATGGTGGTAAAGTAGCTCTCAAGAAGGTCCATACATAGAAGAATTGTGCAGACATGTTCATGAAGGCAGTATTGATAGAGAAGTTGTGATGATGTTTAGCTTCTCCTGCTTTGTAGAAGAGATGATGAATGGGCATGGGCAAGGGAATAGGAAAATTGTTTCCAAGGTGGAGATTGTTAGAAATGACAATGAGTTGTCACTAAATTAATTGATGTAATTAGTAAAATTAAGTTACCATTCAGTCAGCTTTGTAACTATAGGAAGTTACGTAAAGAAATCGTCCATATTAAGTTGGTGATTTCTTGAGAGGCCTAATGTACATTAGAGAGTCATTTTTGACTTGGAGCAATAAGAATTCCAATCCCTTGCCCCGTAGAGTTTTCCTTGACACATTGTCAAGGTTTTACCATGTAAATTTCCTATATATTTTTATGTGATTCATTTTCTCTTTTAAACTACATTTTTCTTCCTTACTTATGATATGAAAGGGCTAAAATACCAGCAACATGTACATAAGAAGTGTATACATTTTAGGTATTAACATCATCTAGGATTTTCCTTTGAAATTAGTATTTCAATGACAAATTTACATTAGTCATCAAATCTTAAACTACCTCCAAAAACATGAAAAAAACTTCAACAATGTTTATAGTGTTCCTTTTAGACTTATCTTGTTGGTTGTTTCTCAATGCACAATGAGCAATGGAGTACATAACGAAAAGGACAACATACAAATATTTTGAACGGTAAAATGAATCTTTCAGTTGAACAAAGCTTACAACATCATACATGTTTAGGTACGAATCCTTTTTCAAAACCTCCAATAAACAACTAAGAACCTCGATCCTTTGAGTTGGAAACACATGAGAGACAATTGAGATGAAGATAAAGTCTGCAACCCAAAATCTCTGCCCGTAAATCTGTTACCAAAAATGAAATTCAAACTTTTTATAATAATAATAATAATAATAATAATAATAGAATTATTGAAACCATCAAATATCAATAAAAAATTATTGATCGCTCTGATGACTTTGCAACGAATTCACAGTAAAAAACGCACGAAACCCTAGGCACCGCCGTGAGCATCTGCGTAAGCCACTGCAGGCTTGGTCACTGACAATCCTATGGCATCAGCTGCAGGAGGGGAGTGCTCTGCCTCCCCTCCACTAGATAAGCCCATCAATGACAAGAAGAAACCGACAGAGAATCTGCTCCATGCAAACGCAGTCCCAGAATCGGCAAAAGACAACTCACGGATGCAAAAAGAACAGCCGGACCAAGATCAAAATACAGAATACGACGCAAGCAATAGCAGGCATAATACAACGAAAGCAGCTCAAACTAAAGCAACCTCTGCAACCTGTATTCCAAAAGCAGCAGAATCGATCAAGGTCGAACTGCCAAGCCACCACATCAATGAGGAAATCCAATACATGCAGGACTACGCACTCATTGGAAAGTTCTTGGGATTCTAGCCCACCGAAAAGGCTCTACAAGGTTGGATCGCTTCAAAATGGAAGCCCAAAGGACAAGTGACTCTACAGCTTGGCCCAAAGGGCTTCTTCACAGCCATTTTCAACTGTCTAGAAGACAAAACCAGAATATTCGACGGAGGACTGTACTTCTTCAACTCTTCAGGCTTGTATCTCACAGAATGGAAGCCCTGATTCAATCCTGATAAAGAGGACTTCAGCTGGGCCCCTGTATGGATCAGAATGTACTCCCTTCCCATGGAGTACTGGAGAGAAGAAACATTGGCAGGCATAGGCAACAAGTTGGGGACCTTCATCAAAGTTGCAACTGAAACCAAGACGCGCAAATACACCTCATATGCCAGGATCTGCGTTCAAATGCACCTAACCAAGACTCTAGCAGCCACGGTAAGTCTCTTTCACGATGACTTTGAATGGAAGCAGACTTTAGACTATGAGCATATCCCTTTTCGCTGTAGGAAATGTCATGAACATGGCCACCTCTTCCGTGATTGTCCATTAAATGTGCAGCCCAAGTCTTCCCCCAATGAAACCACCACTGACCCAGAAGGCTTTACAAAAATTCTCAACCGCCGTCGTCATGCAAGGAAAAACCAAGCAAATCTGCCTCCGCCTCAAGCCTCAAAGGCGATCCCCAATAACCGCTTTTCTGCTTTAGACTCTTTTGATCCTCAATCCAGCCCCAATGCCGCTAACCCTAATTCTTTGCACCCATCCCCGCCCATCCCCAATCGCTCCACTCCCCCTTCTTCCTCAGATCCAGCCTCCTCCAAAAGTGTTGACCCTCCCTCTGCTGAAAAATCAGTCTCTGCTTCAGAGCTTGGTCTCCCACACCCTTCCAAGGGGAAATCTCTGTTGAATGAAAACACACAGGCTTCAGAAATGGATCTTGATGTAGCCTTAGCCTTAAGCCTTCATGAAGAAGCAATGGGAGAAACCATTACAACCTCTGCTAACATGGAGGAAGATCGCGAAGATGTAGATCTAGAAGAGTTCAACATCTCCAAGCTTGATATCTCCAAATTGGAAATAGTGTGCCAGCAAAAAGAGTACACCTCAATCCCTCCTTGGAAAATAGACAAAATTGAAGGAGTCCTAACAAGGGTTCAGCATCATAAAAGTTTGGGCATCCAAGGAGGAAGTCAATGGGATGGAAGGAAAATCCTTAAAGAAACAAAGAAACGAGGTAGAAAAACAGATCTACAGAGAACAATAGTAGTTGGAGAACTACTCATGGATTCGAGGCAATTCCCCAAGCTGACCAAGTTTTACAAACCCAAAGCTCAATCTCCATGAAGCTCATCTCATGGAATGTAAGAGGACTCAACAGTCCCTCGAAACACAGAATGATAAAAAATTTGATAATGCAAGAAAAACCAGCAATAGTCTTTCTTCAGGAAACAAAATGCAGCAGCACGACAATAGATAGATTCAGCAATAAAGCATGGGCGGGCAGCAGTTCAATCTCAGTAGACGCATCAGGGGCTTCTGGCGGTCTAGCCATTCTATGGAACCCACAGATCGTATCTCTGGATAATTTTCACGCCACTCTGCATCTCATACAGGCAACATTCCACCTCATTGGAACCCAAATCCATGGGCATCTCACTAATGTTTACTTCCCGCAAACAATTCAGCAAAAATTGGACCTCTTGGAAACGATCTCCCTCCTCAATGAACAAAGACGCTTCCCTTTATGGATAGGAGGAGGCGATTTCAACATAATAAAATCTATGGAAGAGAAACAAGGGGGGCGCACCAGGCTCGACAGTGATAGCAGTAGCTTCAAGCATTTTATACAAAACAACCGGCTTATGGACGTATCCACCTCTAATGGTATACATACATGGTCAAACAGGCGTAAAGGAGCTCACTATATTGCCTCACGACTAGATCGGTTTTTAATATCAGACAATGCCATCCACCTCGAAGGCGATTTCAGTGCAGCCATTATCCCACAAGGAGGCTCGGACCACTGGCCCATTCTTCTCCACTGGTCCCGACCAAGCAACTGTAGCAATAGACCCTTCCGATTCGAAGCCTTTTGGCTCTTAGATACCAAGTTCAACGAAGTAGTAAATCAAGCCTGGAAATCTTTCATCCCGCCAGCAAGAGCCAAGATGTACCAGTTCCAGCAAAAACTGAAACATCTGAAGCAAACTCTTAAAATATGGAACCGAAATCATTTTGGCAACATACAGGAAAGCAGACAGAAACTGGAACAGCAAATGAAAGCACTGCAACAAACTTTCATTTTGGAAGGACGCACAGAAGAGAAAATCCAACAGGAGCAGATCCTCTGGAATCAAATTGAGGAACGTCAAAAACAAGAGGAAATTCTATGGCGGCAAAAGTCCAGAATAAGCTGGCTTAAAGAAGGTGAGAAAAATACAAAATTTTTCCACAAATCCACCATCCAAAGGCGCATGCACAATAAAATTATCTTTGTCGAAAATCAGCAAGGTGAAAGAGTAGAGGCTCATGAAGATATGGAGAAAGAATTCACTGGATACTTCAAGGATATTCTAAAGGAACCCAGCGGTAATAGGGACGAGGCAATCCGGGAAATCACACAACACATTCCTAAAATTATCAATGAGGATCACAATACTCAGCTGCTCCAGCCAGTTTCACTTAAGGAAGTAGAAGAGGCAATGGCTCAGCTCAAAGATGGCAAAGCGCCTGGGCCAGACGGATTCACAGCCAATTTCTTCCACGAATTCTGGGAACTCATCAAAACTGAAGTATGGGAGCTGGTGGAAGAATCCCGTAGCATGCACTTGGTCCTCCCGGCCTTAAACTCAACCTTTATTGCCTTGGTGCCCAAAGAAGCGGCATCAAACAAACCTGAGAAGTACAGGCCAATAGCGCTTTGTAATGTTATTTACAAACTTATCTCAAAATTCATTTCAAACCACCTCAAACCGCTATTACCCCTGCTCATATCTCCAGAACAGACGGGGTATGTTGAAGGCAGGGAGATTATGGACAGAATAATCTTATCAAATGAAGTCATACACTCATTAAAGATGCTCAAGAAACCAGGTATGCTTCTCAAACTAGATCTTTCCAAAGCTTTTGACAAGTTAAGTTGGAATTATATTCACAAAATGCTGCTAGCATTTGGCTTCAATGCAACCTGGACCAGATGGATCATGAACCTCATCACATCTCCCAGTTTCTCAGTCCTTTTGAATGGCTCACCCTCACCCCCTTTTTACCCCACACGTGGTAGCAGGCAGGGGGACCCCTTATCTCCGTTCCTCTTCGTTCTCATGGCTGAAGGCCTTAGCAGGCTGCTCAAATCAGCTGTTTCCTCCCAAGTTCTCAAAGGCATACCCCTTCATGGTCGTGCTCCTCAAACGCATTAGCAATTTGTTGATGACACTATGCTTTTTGGACATCCTTCAGTTAAAGAAGCCTCTGCTTTCAACTCACTTCTATCCCTTTTTTCTGAAGCCTCTGGCACTTCCATTAACGCCGCAAAATCCCAACTCTTTTTTTTCAATACTCCCCCCTCAACGCAAAGGACCATAGCCCGAATACTGGGATTCACAATCTCCCACCTGCCCTCTAAATACCTGGGCGCTCCCCTTTCTGATTCAGCAATCAAGCAGGTATCCTGGAGATCACTGCTGGACAAATTAGATTCAAAGCTCTCTTCATGGACTTTCAGAGTTCTAAATTTGGCAGGTAGGCTCGTTCTCATCAAATCAGTCTTACAAGCTATGTCGCTTTACCTCTTTTCCATCTTAGCAGCTCCAAAAGGTGTTCTAAAAGCTATACGCAATCTCCAGAGAAACTTTCTCTGGGGATCTACAAGCATGAACGGGAAGTGGGCTCTAGTCAAATGGACAGAGGTTTGCAAAACTAAATCAGAAGGAGGGCTAGGTCTTCGAGATCCGCTGCAAAGCAACAACACCATGGGAGCTAAAATCTGGTGGAACTGGGTCACCAAGCCCAACACCCCCTGGACCCAACTATGGCAAGCCAAATATGCCAGAGGCAGCCAATGGAATGACCTCATCCGAATCAACCCAACTTCGCAGGGATCACTCATTTGGAACAATGCAAAAAAGCAAAGTAGCTTCATTCAAGAACATAGTTTTTGGGAAATTCACTCAGGTAAAGCCGCCAGATTCTGGGAAGACTCCTGGCAACAACTTCCCAAACTAGCCAATTTATTCCACAAACCTCTATGGCAGATCCAAATGAATCAAGGAAGCATCCCTCTGGTTCATCAATACTGGCAGCCCTCTCCAACCCATGACTTTCAAACATGGAAACCGGCAAGACTATGGCAAATAGACTGGCAGGGAGAAGAATATACAGACATTGATTAGGAACTCAACAATAGGAAAATTCGCCTCTCCTTACAATAGGACAAGCTCAGATGGGGCTACACAACCAAAGGTACCTTCACAACGAAAGAAGCTCATCACCTGCGCTATTCCAACCTCCAAGCGGATAAAGATCAACTCTGGGAAAAAGTTTGGCAAGCAGAGTTATGGCCCAAAATCTCCACTTTTCTCTAGCTACTCAGCAAAAAACGCATTCTCACCTGGGACAATCTAATCAAAAGAGGTTTTATAGGGCCATCCAGATGCCCAAACTGCAACATAAATTGTGAGACTATCTATCATCTACTGGAAGAATGTCCATTAGCAAAGCAAATCTGGGAGAAATTCGAACACTGCAACATGAAGGCACACCCCAGGATGGAGGATATAACAGCAAATATAAGAACCTGGGCCAAAAATCCGTTCAAAAGCAGGATCCTCAATTCCTTATGGAACATCCTACCTGGCTTTCTATATTGGACCCTCTGGAAAGAACGTAACCACAAAATCTTCAACAGCACTTCCAGATCTATAGACGACCTCTGGATTATTCTCAAAAAAAACATTCAAGAAACTCTGGCCATTAGAGCATGGAATGAACAGGATTGGCCAGAATGCCATCAGGAGCGATGCATTTTGAAGGAATGGAATCTTGAACTTAAGTCACTAGACACGACCACCATCAAACCCCCCACCAGATCCGCTTCTCATTCTTCTTGGTCCCCTCCTGCACCCAACTCCTTCAAGCTGAACTTCGACGGTGCTGCCAAAGGCAACCCTGGTCCGGCAGGCTTTGGAGGAGTTATCCGTAGCCACAATGGAGAATCAATGCAAGTATATTACGGCACAATGGGCACTGATACTAACAATGCCGCGGAGCTAGAGGGTCTTTGGAAGGGAATATGCATAGCGGATCAGAACCACCTCTACCCTCTGGAAGTTGAAGGCGACTCCCTTATACTCATAGCAATAGCTAAGAGAATACAAGCCAGAGCTAAAGCAGTCAAGGTAGCAAAAAGCTGGAGATTGCTAAGCCGTCTGGAAGCCTTGGAGGAAAAGCTCTATACTTCCCTCAATATAACCTTCCATCATGTAAGGAGAACAGCCAACCAGGTTGCAGATCGGTTAGCAAATCAAGGGGTGTCACAGTCGATACCATACTTTTCAGGCCCTCTAGATACAGTTGGAGATGCTCAACTCAAACAGGATTGCATCTCTTTGGTGCAAAAAGATCTCCCCTCCTCGGATGCGGGTGCTTACGATGACTGAATGGCGGGTGGCGAGTCACATGGGCAGCTGTCAGCCCGGACAAGCCACCATAAACCTTCACGCCAAGCCATTAAATGCGCAGGTGAATTCATGCAAGGTGAAGAACCGTTCGGCTCCAGAGAAATTTATGGGGACAGGGACAATCCTGGGGAAGGCAACCTGGGTTAAGGCGCCATTCAATGCGCGTCCTGGACAAAGGATTATGGCAATCCATAAGAGCGCTTACCATGCTGTATTCCAGCATAGCTTACAGAGACCTGAGCAGACTCTGAAGGCAACAGAGCACACCCTGGTCAGGTGCAGGATTTTACCAAGGATTCTGGTGAGCGATTGCAGAATGTCTGAGCGGCTAAGGATGAGCAATCACAGAGGAGGTTCGAGGGGCTGTCCTGCTACTCAGAGGCCCACCACTTCACCCGCTTCCTCTGTTGACATTCCTCCGAAACAAGGTAGCAGTCCGCGCAGAACAATTGGCCAGCAAATTGGAAGAGGAAGGGGAGAACCCATGGATTGCAGTCACTAGGAACATCCCACGGTTAAATACCGCATACCCTGCACTCTGGAGAACAATACGCTGATTGTGTCAGTCACTGTTAAGCACTGTAGCGACCTCCGAAGGACACGGGACAACCTGACACTGCCCAAGGTTGATATGCAGGTCCCCAGGGTGGATTTAAGGCAACCCACTCAAGCTGAAGAAGCCGGAACCAGTGAAGTGCCTGCCCAAGGAGGGATGTGCCCAGCTGAGGCAGAAGACAAGAAGGTCAAGGGGTTAAAGAAGGAGGACGAGCCTCACCTGACAGATGAGGAATAACACAGCAGCCTCTCCGCTCTCTTGGCCAGGAATGCAGCTCTCAGTCCATCTTTTCTCTGTTTTACTCTATGTGTTTGAATGTCAGTGCGTCAAGGTCCACCGTGAATGTCAGTCTATGTGTCGATATCAGTCCAGGTGTCGATTATGCCAAGTAAATGGGTCCTTAGTGTCAAGTTATCTGTCCGCTGTGTTGGCTCAAAAGCCTATTGTGTCGATTATGTGTTGGTTCAGTAGGTTGGAAGGGACTGGTTCTTTTTGCCAGATGTACTGATGGATAGTCATGGGAAATTCTCTTCAGAGAAACAAGGCTTCAGCCTTTTTGTAAATCTGGATGTAAATTTTCATTTTTTTGTAATATAAATTAGCTCAGTCTTACAGAGCAAAAAATAATAATAATAATAATA
>APFE030304584.1:153461-179867 GCA_000404065.3 Pinus taeda | reverse complement strand
TAAATAATAAGAATGAATGAATATAAACTTTTACTAAATTTTAATCTTTGCCAATATAATTTTTTATTTACTCAACCTTAATCAATCACATGATCATATTGTTAAGATACACCATAACAATATGCAAATGAAAATTGGAAAATTACTCACAGTTATTCTCATGAAAATTGGAAAATTCCGGATATCATAGTTATTCTTATGTTCTTAATAATTGCTAAATTACTTATAAAAGGAAATTGCAAACATGTTAATCCAGTTATGTTTATGATAAATAATGGGGACTTGCTCACATCATAGGTATAACTATTTCCATGTTCTTAATAATTTCTAATTTCTAAATGACGTATGAAAGGAAATTTCCATGTCATAGATTGAATACAGCTATATTGAGAGTAAAAATAGGAAATTGCTCACATCATAGCTATGACCATCTTCTTAGTAATTGCTGAATTAGGAAATTGCCACGCTATAAAGTGAATACGGAATAAATGTTTAATTAAGTATTTAATGTTTTGTGTTTTGTTATATTAGATATAAATTAGTTTATGATAGGGTGTGAGACACTTTTTGTGTGATTATCGGTTAAATAAGGAAAGGTACATAATAGGGTAAATGATAAAAAGATTGTATAATTTTTTTTAATGATACGTAATAAAAGTATACATATGAAAAATGGGGAATGGTTTACAATATAACTATTTTATATGTTTTTAATAAGGGTTGAATTAAGTGTAGTAAATTGTTATTTTATAAAGGGAATAGGTTATAATATTTAGTTATAAGTATTTATTTTCCCTATTTTTTGATGTATGAGATATAAATTAGTTTAGGTTAAAGGAATATGCCATAATGTTTAGTTATAAGTATTTAATTTTTTATTTTTGATGTGTTATATAGATTAGTTAAACTATAGGGTGTTATGTAAGATATTTTTTGTGTGAAATTTAGTGGGAAAATGAGAAAAGATAAATATTAGGATAAATGAGGAAAAGTTGGCAAATATCTATTCATTATTAGTCATATCTTTTATGATAATTTTCAAAACATACAAAGGAAAAATGGGAAATTGCTCACATCATAGCTATTCTCATGTTTTTAATAATTGCTAAATAAGTGTAAAAAGAAGTTGCCACGTTATAAAGTAAATACTCAATACATGTTTAGTTATAAGTATTTAATGTTTTATCTATTGATATATGAGATATAAATTAGTTAGGTAAGACATTTTTTGTGTCAAGATTATTGATTTGAAACTCTGTGGATATAAATAATCCAGCTATGTTAAGGATTGATGTGGTTTGTGAATACAAACAATCCAACTATATTAAGAGTTGATGTGTTTTAGGCTAATGCCATCGCCAGATAATCTTAATAGTTTAAATGTTCTTTTAATCATATATATGAATCATATATGTGAGTTATCAAATTTAACATTATTTAAATTTACTCAAATAAAACTAACCATACAACAGATTGATTTTAAACAATCCAACTATATTAAAAGTTAATGTGGTTTACGCTAATACCATAACCAGATAATCTTAACAATTTAAATAATCTTTTAATCATATATATGAATCATCTATAAATTATCAAATTTAACATTATTTAAATTTATTCCAATAAAACTAAACATACAACACATTGATTTTAAACCTACACCTAGATTTGATTTTTCTTATATATCCATATAGAAAATAAAATAGAGTGATTAGTAAACTCTTTTCAGGTTAAAATGTGATAACATATTAAAAAAAAATATCATTTCTAAAACCATCAATAATAAGCACTTAACTATAAACATATTTACTTAACCTGAACAAAAACGGAATAAAAATATATTCAAAAAGGAGATTACCAACAATGGCTTCTCGATATTAACATGTGAAATAATTCGTATAAAAAGAGATTACAATATCCTAAAATGACAAACAATAAACATCCAGTCAAAATAACCTCCGTCAATAGAAACCTAAAATAACATAAAGTGTTAAATACCATGTAGGCTGGTGCTTATCGCCTTATAAGTGGCTTAACCTTTTTGAAATTAGCATGTGATGACCAGGTGTCACGCACGCTATCCTTTTACGCAGTCCTGGTCAATGGGTTGGAGGAAAAATGAGACAACAAAATAATAATTGATCAGCCAACAACAAAATAATTTATAATGCTGACGAACAAAGTCTAGTTTGGAGGACCGGTGTCTCTGCTTGAATTTGCTCATATTTTGAACGAATTTGTTGTTTGGCCTTCATATGGATCTGTTCTTTCCCATCTACCATGCCCTACCATTGTTTTAATTCCGCCTCATAGTGAATTTGCCCCTCACCTGCATTCAATTCAATGGATCCCATTCAAGCAATACTCTTTGCAGCCGTTATGTCCATTTTGGTCGGAAGAACTGCTTCCGGTTATGAGATCAGTTTTCCGTCTTTCGATCTGAATAGAGATATGGGCAATTTCATTATCCTTGGCGACTCCGGGATATCCACCGGCTTAGTGAATGCTTTGCAGGTTACCTCTGGTACAGGTAATCCCAAATAATCAATAAAAAATAGTTTTGGAAGAGCGTTATTGAGAAATTCAGGTTGTACCATGGAGGTAACACAGTATCATTCAGCACCGCTTTCGTTTTCAATATCCAACCTATGGGAAGTGGTGGGGAGGGTCTGGCTTTTACCATAACTTCCAGTCATTATATGCCTAATCATAGCAATGGCCAATGGTTGGAACTGTTCAACGCCTCCACTAATGGCAGAAACAGTAGTAAGGTATTGGCAGTTGAATTCGATACAAGGGACCGATGGCAACCATGTAGGGATTAATGTTAATGACATAAATTCCGAGAATTTTCTATCGCTGGATAAGGACAAGATCAACTTCAAGGGCGGGTACGACATCCGGGCTTGGATTTTGTATGATAGCAAGAGGAAAAAACTGGATGGTACGTGGCCTCAAATGAAACTATTGTAAAAGCCCCAACCACTTGTAATGACTGGTCTGTTGTAGCTTACTCTGGGCATGCGGGTATTGTAATGGCTCGTGATCCATGTGGATTAGTGTCTCCTTTCTCATCAGATAGTGCTTCCACTTCTTCAGAGCTTGCACCATGGCATAAAGCTCCTTATCGTGGGTAAGGTAGTTAAAAACTGCCCCATGAAAGATTTCATAATGGTAGAAAAGGGGCCTTTCTCCTTCCATCAAGACAACTCCCATAGCATACCCACTCACTTCTGTCTCCACTTCAAAGGTTCGTTGCAAGTTTGGTAATACCAGAATTGGTGCTTTATTGATCTTCTTCTTTAACTGATCGAAAGCCCTTTTTTCCCTTTTCCCCACTGGAAACTCTTGCCACTTGTTGTTATGGCATGGAGCAATGCTGCTACCACTTAAAATGAGGCTATGAATTTCCCCAAGTACTGTGATTCTCCAGTGAAACTCCTAACCTCAGTAACATTAGTAGGAACCATCCATTTCATGATGGCCTCCACGTTGGGAGGATCTATCTTCAATTCTCCTCCATTAATCACATATCCCAAATACGCTAAGGATTGTTGTACAAACTCACACTTCTTGAGATTTGCTAGCAGCTGGTACTTCTTCAATGTTTTCAGCACTTGCGTCAAATGTGAAGTATGCTCCTCCTAGGTAGCACTATATACCGGTATATTATCCAAATAGACAATAACAAATGAATCTATAAAAGGGTGCAGTATGTCATTCATGAATCTCATAAATGTAGGTGGTGCATTAAATAGGTCAAATAGCATAACTAACCACTCATATAAACTTTGTCTAGTTTTGACGGAAGTCTTCCATATATCTACTTCTTTGGCTCGAACCTGATGATATCTAGACTTCAAGTCTAGCTTAGTGAAATACTTTTGTTGTTGCAATTGATCTAGCATATCATCTATCTTGGTCAGTGGGTATTTGTTCTTGAGTGTGATTTTATTCAATGCCCTGTAATATATACACATCCATTAAGTCCCATCTTTATTTGGCACAATGATGATGGGTGACCCACATGGTGATGTACTCGGTAGAATGACACGCTGTTCCAGTAGTTGTTGCAATTGTTTTTTCATCTCACTTGATTTTATAATACACTGCCTGTACAGCCTAATATTTGTCAATGGGGAGTCTGGCAATAGCTGGATCTCATGCCCCACTTCTCTCTTAGGAGGTATCCCTTTAGGCTCTAGGAACACATCCTTGTATGCCTATAACAAATCCTCCCATTTTTGTTTTTGTTTCTTAGTAAACCCCTCTAGGGATGCCTTGCCTCTTATTGACTCCTCTACAAATTGATTTTCTCTTAAACACAATAAAACATACTTGCTGGAACTGATCAATTTCTTGGCTTAGTTTGCACTTACCAGTGAAATTTTTGACTTTCCTTTGTGCACTTTGATGATGAATGATTTTCCATCCTTGATGAGTCGGTATTGGTTAGCTCTCATCATGAATATTGCGTCACGCATGTACATGTATGGACTCCCAAAAACGAATCCACATACATCAAAGGGAACCACATCGAATTCTACTTAATCAATAAAATCAACACTAATAGCAAATCTAATTTTACACTGTTTTGTTACCTTCAGCTTTTCATCCTTATGCATCCATCCCAATGGATATGGGTTTGGACGATCACAAACTTCTAGCCGAAACTTCTTCACCAGATCTGCTGCAATGAGATTTTCTTGCAATCTTGAAGAGTTTGGTCATCTCTTTCTCTTCCTATTTTTGAAGGCTACTCAGTTTCACCTCCTTTTTCACTAATGTACAGACGATCTTCTCATCCACGTCCGAGTTGCTTTCAACTTGGTTACTCAAATCAGTGGCCACGAGATTCTTCTTTACATTATCTTTCTTCTTGTTCTTCGGGTTTAGCTATGGATGCAATTTCCAACACTTCTCCTATGTATGGCCATCAATGTTGCAGTGGTTGCAGTGGTTGTTAGGATCTTTGCACTGGTGTGTTGTGATTGTCATATTTTTATCTTTTCCCCTCCTTAGAAGCATCTTGTTGCTCCTTTTGCTTCGATCCACTTGATTCCGCTCCTTTCAGGACTATGTTCTGTAGGTATTATGCCTATACATAAGCCCCGTCTATTGTTTTGGGCTTGAATAGCATCACTTGCTCACGCAAATGGTAGTGCAGACCCCCCAAATACTTGAGGTGTACATATGGGTTCTTTGGAGAGATACCCAACATTATAGTCATCTTTCTGAATTTTGTGGTGTACTCCTACATGCATGGCCCTGACTTTTGCCTGAAGGAATGCCACTGGATCCATTGGTCTTCCATGTAACTAATGGGATAAAATTTTGACTTAATGAGGGTTTTGAAATCCTCCCACTTAGTCACTGGTAGTTCTCCCTCCAACCTCAGGGCTTCTATGTGGCTTTCCCACCAAGCTAGTGCATGGCCTTCCAATTTCAGTCGCGCGAATGAGATCTTCTACCCTTCCTTGATCTGATGGACACTGAAATAAACTTCCAGTTGTTGCAACTAGTGGTTTAGCTTCATATCGTCGATCTCACCATGGTATGGCTTGATATCGACTTTTTCTTCCACTTTAAACAAGGATTGGTTCACGACACTCAAATTGGGTTGATATTTTCCATATTCTTTCTTCGGTTAGTTGTCTGTCTCTTCCCGTTCTCTCAATCTCCCAATCCCCCTTCTAATTTTTCCTCTGCATTTGAAACCCCTTCTTCTCCAAATATCCATAGCTTATTTCTTAGGGCCTCTATGATGAGGTTTACATTGCGTTTTATATCCACGACTTGTTCTTTGAGCTGTGAAAACCTCACCTATATAGGATCATGAGGTTCCTTTACATATTCGTCGCCCATGATTAGGGCTTTACAATTTTCAGCCTCGCCGATATAGATCCCTGCAATCTCCACAAAATACCCAAAGAAACCTTCTCTAATACTAAATGATTCATAAACTATTGTGGATATTCCATTGGATGGCTCCTCACAACATATATGATAATATTATATTTAAACTTTGAGATTCTACACTATTACAAATTTATTTAATTTCTAGATTTGTAAAGTTAACTATAATTAGTGCATGCATGTAAAAGTAAATCAAGAAGAAAAGTAGAGAACCAAAAAATAAGCTCACATGCACATAATACACAAGATATGTTCTCTGCGAAACTCTTTCAGGAGAAAACCCACCTAGTAGGTGAGGTTGCTTCACTCTCTTTCTCTATCTAGAAATATGGTTTCAGATACAAATAAGTAATGTTTGTGGCCCATGGGCTACTATAGTGCACAGATCCTCTCTATGTGCTCTACCTCGTATCTCTCCTGACTATCTTTGTTCAACTATGGAACAAAATTCTCTCAAAAGAATGGAATGCCTCTTTCTCCTAATGGCCCGGTTATAACATAGCCCGATAGCCTACTAGTGGTTAAATTTGATTACATCAACTCTTAACTAGAGTTATAAAATAGAATCTTCTAGATTTTTTTACATCACAAACACGTGGCTAGCCCCTTTTCCTTGAATAAATGGGGCTGGCTCGGCATCCTCCCGAACTATAAGTGTGAAAACAGGAAGATCGACTTCTAAGTGGCATAACGTCTGTATACGCACTTTGATTTACAAGATTCTTACGCCATTGGAAATCTCTGTATGTAGAATAGCATGAAAAGGTGATACACTCTAGCGCGATATTCTTACCCCGAAAAAACATGATTTGATGCCTCAAAACACTCCTAGAAGGTTTCAAACCCTGTTTCGCCAAACTGGGTCCTGCCAGTCAAAATGTCCTCATGAGATGATTTCCACTCTTTCCATTCCAAATGCATCAAGATGGATATAAAACAATATAATTATCCAATTCGGATCAAATATATATTCCTTTTTATTTTTGTAATAGATTTGACATAACACAATTTCTTCAACACAACTATTTTTCTGTGTCCTCAAATTATTGTTCTTGGCATTCAATTTAATCTTGACATTCATTTTATTACTAGTTGGTAAAAATATGAGTTATTAGGATAAGCTGTTCTTCTTTTTTGTAACAGATGTTGAGTCTTGAAAATGTCATTCATTTCCATTACACTTTCACTATTATGTCTGTTATATCACCTCCATTTCACTACTATGTCACCACATTCATCCCACTTTCATTATCATTGGGCCACATTTACGTTTTTCCAATATTTATTAATTATAAGTCTTTTAAGTGAATTTATGGTTAAAAATTAGAAAATAATGTGCATATGCTTATACATAACAAATGGGTTGAGATTGTTGACATGTGTAGGTTGAAAGGAAACTTCTAGAAGAGCGTTATGTGGCACTCTAAGGCCAAATTCGAATTTGAGTGGAAAGAATCAAGGGATCATGAGGATATGTGTCACATCTCCTAATTGTATTATAAATCTAAAAGGACATGTATCTTATCAGTTCCTATTTTGACTAGGACTCTAGAGGCAGAGGGAGAGATTCATGGACTCTCATTAATGAGATGGCTTCTCATCTTTTTGTATAAATAGGAGATCTCTCTCCTTCATTTATTAGTTCTTAAGTCTCAGTTTAGAGCTGAGCTTAGTAGTCTTTTAGCTTGTGAGTTCTTTAGCTTGAAGTTTGTAGTTCTTCCTTGATGGCTTTTGAAAGCTTTAGAGAGCTTTGTGATACTTTGTAATTTTGAAGAATTTGAATAAATCTTTGATGTTCTCAACATGGAAGGAGATGTGCAGTAGATGTCATGGAACATATTAGAATGTAAGGTAGAGTAGATTTCATTTTGTAAATTTTGTTTTGGTTTCATTATGTCATTTTATTGCTTTCAAGTTTGATAGATTAGATTTTTCATTCATGCAATTCTAATTCATGCAAGTGTGTTCAACCGGTTGACTGTAGATTAGTAATGCACATAGCTTTTTAATGACTAATGACATGATGGAATTATTTTGTCCTTCTGCTGATTTATTTTCTTAGTTCTAATTCCAGCACTGTTTATTTCTTTCAGTTTTGTTTTGTTCATTTACTTTTCTGCAAGATAGATATTAGGCTACTCATGTCATTTTCAGTTACCTCCTGTAGCCAGAGCGAGTCAAATGGTGAGAGATTGAAGTATGAATGCGTAGTTTGATATTAGTTTATTTTTCTGCAAGTTAGTGATTAGATTACTCATGTCATTTTCAGTTACCTCCTATAGCCAGAGGGAGTCGAATGGTGAAGGATTGAAGTATGAATGCGTAGTTTGATCTTAGTTTCATTTTATGCAATTTAGATATCAGATTACTCAATTTGTTTATGATTACCTCCTATAGCCAGAACGAGTCGAATGGTGAGGGGTCAAAATATGAGTTGATGTAATATGATTTAGTTTACTTTGCTTACAGTTTTTGAATTGCTTTAAGTTCAGTTTTATTTTTATACAACAGCAAGGATACTGGGTTTCATAGTCATTATCTCACTGTTTGGTTTAATTAGAATTTAGGTACATTTTTATTTTCTCTTAGTAATTGATTTCATCATTGCAAGTTTGAAAACTTTTTTGAAAACTTTAATTAGGATTTCCATTTGCATTAGATACTTTAGAAAACCAACAGAAACAAAACCCCAAAACAAAATAAAATCTATAAAACAACGAAGTAAGAAAAAGGTTAACTAAGCACATATGGTGCACCACACTTCATCAGTTTATGATACCCGGATTGATAATTTATGTAGAGCAATTTAAGACGTTAAATTGACTAGACAACAGAGTTGACATAATAATGTTTCTTCAACCCAACTATTTTTATGTGTCCTCAAATTATTATTCTTGGCATTCATTTTGTTCTTGGAATTCATTTTGTTCTTGCCATTCATTTTATTCATAGTTGGTAAAAATATGAGTTATCAGGAAGAGCTATTCCTTTTTATTTTTGGAACATATTTGACATAACACAAATTCTTCAACCCAATTAGCTTTTTGTGTCCTCAAATCATTGTTCTTGGCATTCATTTTGTTCTTAGCATTCATTTTATTCCTAGTTGGTAAAAATTTGAGTTATCAAGAAGAGCTATATAGAGTAAGGGTTCTTAGTTGTAGTCTCTTTATGTAGTTATTCCCTTTCAAATTCTAAAAGTCTAAAGGTTTGGTTCTAGTTATTTTTGTTCTTGCAAGTCAAAGCCTAAGTCAAATACAGGTAAGAGGTTTCTTTCCTTCTTGTTCTTGTTCCTACTCTATCCTAATTATTATAACTAAAATATATAAAATATATCTTGACATCTAATTCCTTCTTTCACTCATCTTATAAAAATCATACTTTCTAATTATAGTTCCTCTAAATACTAACATAAATACAAGAAGGTGTCTCCTTTCTATTCAGGATAAGATCTTTCCTTACAAATACATACCCTATAAACTAAAAATATCCTAGAGTTTATATAAATAGGAAGTAACAAATTGGTTTCAGTTATATTTGACTTTTCTTTTCATCTTTAAACCATGACTGGATTTCAATATCTCACAGGGATCACTGGTAACTCCCCTTTGATGATACAATTATATAATTAATGTAGGTCATAGATTTCAAAATAAACACCTTTAGCCTTATATATTTTTCTTACAAATATGTTCAACAACCAAAATGAAAGAACATAATCTACACTTTCTTTCCCAGCTCAAAACCCATACATATTGTTACATTTAATTCACATGGTATATGATTTCCATACATTGTAAAGACAAGTTTATGCATGAGCTTGATAGATCTTAACAAAGATAATATGACATGTTCTCACAGTTATTACAGTTTGAGTTTTCCACACCTAATGGTCAAATATATGCCTTTAATGTTTCCCCTTATATGAAGAAGCTCAGCATAGTCCGTAAATCAATTGAACGAAACTATGATTTGTCAGTTTCTGGTCCAAATTATCCAACTTTTCCAGTTTCAATTCTTCTCTAATTGGAATAGCTAGTCCTTTCCAATCATAGGCCTTTAGTGCTACCTCTCCTCTATAAGTTTGTTCTACCCCATTAGTGCATCCCTTCTTGTATTTCTAGGCCCCCTTGCTACCTTCTCCCTTTCAAATTTGGTGCATTCAATATTTGTCGTAGCTCATATTTATTTCTCATATCCGTCATGATATTACCAAACACCATTCTAAGCTGGGTAGGGAAAAGTCTTAAGGGATGGTCGTCATTTAGGTACACTTCATTCTCCTACACTTCTTCTTCCTCCCCCCATCATGAGCAGACCAGTGGAATCAAGGGAAATAAATTCATCTGCTACCTCTACATTATCACCATCATTAAATAGAATTTTAATATCTATGGGTCGTTCTATAGGATCTTAAACACCTTGCTCATAATGTTCCTCATTACGAAATAAAGGATTAGATGTTGCTTTCAATTATCTAATTCCTTGTAGTTTTGATCCTACAAATTGTAGTTATCTCGTCTTAATTTGATATTCTAATAATTAAAAGAGAATTTCTAAATCAGTGGGCATGTTATTCATTTATAAATTCTTCTCTAACCAGAGAATGAATCTACCTGACATCATAATTTTCTCTTTGAAAGGATATTCTATGCTATTATAGTAGTCTGATATTGAATTGCAGGGGTCATATTTAAGGTTACAGTGGCATTGAAATTGGTTTCTAAATCAATGGGTATCTTATTCATATAGAAATGTTTCTCTAATCAGATCTTATGATCTATTTAACAAGTAATATTGGCTATAATTGATCTGAAATTGAAACTACTTGTAAATGCTTAGCAAGGTATTCAATTCAGTAAACATACATGTTTAAGAGATTTATGTCATTTCTTTTGTTTATCTGTTTTAAATTGATTTGTTTAAGCTGATATTAGACATATATATCAGACATATAAGGCAGCAAATAAAGTCACACACAACAACAAATTTAATAAGAAGTTCACCCAATCTTGTGGGCTACATCTCTTGTGAGCTCTAGTCAACTAGACTCGGCTCTTTGGGATTATGGCTTAAATTCTTTTACAAGTTCCACACTCAACTCCAAAAGGTTACTGATTGAACCTATGGGTTTAGAAAAACCATAGACATCCCTATCATGGTTTTCCACTTTGTGCAGACAGATCTAGGCTCCCTTGGACTGGATTCCTTCAGTAGGTGCACTAAGCTTCCCTGAGCTTCTTAATCGCATAAACTCCTTCATAATGCTTCAAATGTGTCTGAAACTTCTGCTACTATCTCCAACACATATCTAACATAAACAAATTACTGTTCATTTGCTCAAAATGAGCACTGCATCCCCAATCTAGGCCTTCTCCCATGGATGGCTTTGGGCTGCCTGAAACTTCTCTTCAGCATATCGGCCTTTAGAAGTCTCCAAATGCTTTAGAAAACACCTTTATTGGATTCAAAAGGTTCCTTACAGCAGAAATAGGCTTTTTTTTCACCTCAAACAGATGAACCTAGCCCAGCACAGCTCAATCACTAAAATTGCCCTAGTGGCCCTGAAAGCTTCTTTGAAGCTAAACGGTGAGAAGAATGCCTCTAAAGGAAAAAAGAGATGTATAAATGGGTTCAAAACACTGAAATCCTTTAGGAATGACCTTCACTCCCCACTCAATGGCTGCACACTTCCCAATGCAGCTCCCAAACTCATTTGGCCCTAGTGGCTCCTGGAACTTCCACGAAGAAAAAATACCCGAAAATTACCTTAGATGGCTGCGAAACATATGCCAATGGTTTCAGAAGGTCGAAGAGACCCAAAATCAAAAAAAAAATCGTCCAAAAAGGACTTTCCTAGCCAAAGTTATGGCTATTTACTCCCAACTGCCAGCTGGTCCTAGAAAGACTCTAGCTAACTTTAATTAGAGTCCAGATAACCCTGACAGTTTGGCAATCCTACCATTTTTGGAGCCCTCCGCCAAAAATTCCGCCATCAAGACTGTCAGTTATCTCCAGTAAATCCGCGCATGTGACCAAACATTCGAAAAGGCAGTTTGTTGTTGGATTTCGTGTCGAACTATTCGAGCTAACTATCCGTTGAACTGCGCTTAACTCCGCCATATATGGAAATGTAACCACGTAATATTAAACCAGGCAGTGACTGTTGAACACAATCCACGCGATTAGGGAATATGCCCACGGTTCTGGGCGTTGTGGTCATATGTATGGGGGGCTGGCCCTTAGGGGTTAGCGCCCTTGTGCCCCAGCCTTAACCAAATTCAAACTTTAACATAACTTTGTTCCAAAACTTAAACAAGTTTCGTGCTCATGGTTCAATGGTAATGCATGGGAGTCTTATAAGTTAGGTCGTGTGTTCAAACCTCTCCATTGCTAATATTTTAACGTATGCCCAAAAACTCTACTAACATCATCATGATGTAACCCACGCTTCATGGTGGCTTTCAGGCTTGCTGCATGGTAGCTTGCCATTCGTTGCCCAAAACAAAATATTCCAATGAATATTCTCTTTTAAATTTTTTTGAAAAAATTCAAAATTTCAATGTTATTGGGCAATTCTTCTTTTTGGCATAACTTCCCCATACGGAGACTGTTTTTTGAACCGTTCACGGTGCCGGAATCAGGAAGAAGAGCTCTATCTGGTCATTTAGGTTCAAACTAGTTCTGAGCACTTTTATTTTTTACCATTTTACGACACTTGGTCTTGAGCTCCTGATCACACCTCCCAAATAAGAAGGCTTTTGGTCCCCAAAAGCTTACTAAATCTTTGAACTAAAGCTTACTAAAGCTCACTAAAGTGTACAACAATTGAGGAATAAAAATATCCTCTTCCGTTCAGCCAAAAGAGCATACTAATGCCAAAATGTCCTGCCTTGCCAACTGTCGTCATGGCAAATTTTCGTTGCATAAGCCAAGTACTCGTCGAATCCCGACAAAGTTCTTTTGCCAGACAAATATGAAATTCCAGGAACCAGCAATGAAACTTGTTGCTATATGAGCTGAAATATTCCTCTGAACATGTGGGCTTGCCAACTATCACGATGTCGATCCATGGCACCTTCGCTCCAGAAGAAGAGCTGCCTCCCAAATGAGAAGGCTTTTAACGGTTGTAGCATCTTGAATGTACTACAAATTCTCATCCCAAACTCTTGGAATACTTGTTGCAAAAACTTCTCAAAAGAAGTAGAGACCCATGCTGAAATTTGAGCCCTCCTTGCATGCATGTTTTTCCAGCTCATGGAATTGTGCACTGCTTCGCACCAATTTCCTTCTCTGCACCAAATGACAGCAAAGGTATCTTGTGCAACAAGACAATCATCAACAATAATTTGTCCTAAAATATGTTGAACAATGGACTCAACCATTGACATAACAAGTGTGTACACAACAGACACAAGTCGGCAAAATATGTGCACCACAATCAACACAAGTTGATAACATAAGTGGCATGATCGACACAAGTTGACAAAACATCTACACCACAATCGACACAAGTCGACAACATAAGTGGCACAATCGACACATGTTGATGAAACATGTGACACAATCGACAATGTAAAAGTGTGCTCACAAGCGACACTAGTCAACCAACAACAAGATACATTTAGAAACACATGTATGTATAAAAAACAATGAACTATATATAATTCGATAAACACACCTACAACATCTATGTACAGGTGCAACTTCAACTCTTCTTTTCTAAGACCAACAGGTACATCAACCCAATAAAAGCACATGTGGGTGACAAGAGCTGAAATGAAAAACATTGCTGCAAAAGTAGTGAGTATCATACTCATATTTTACCATCCTGCAACTTGCATTCCCTTAACAAAGAAATGCATTCAATCAAAAGACATGCAACTTTAATTGGATAAGAATTCTAACCATTTCTTACCAATCCATTTCAAAGGCGCTCCCTTTAACTGCACATCGATATCAACATGTGTATCATCCTAACACATATCAATGATGGAAACTTCCTTCCCATTCTTGCCATAATCTTTCTCCCATTTCTTCAACTTTTGTGGAAGCATTGTTCGATTCAGAGTCCAACACCTTTCAACGATATGTCCATGCTTATGGCAATAAGTGCAACACATGTTCATCTTCTTGATAGCATGATTTGCATTGTTCAATGGAACTTTGGCTTCTTGCCTCCTTTCCTTCAAAAGTTTCCTGTATGTTGTCATTCTTTTCCAACATCTAGAAACACTATGGTTAAGCAAACCACAAAAAGAACATGCAATTCTTTTCCAATGCTTATGTGGAAATTTTCCATGGTTTACATGATCAAAGGATGTCTGATGGAAATAAGATTTATACTTTTCTATTTCACCTTCATTACCTTCATAAGGTGTTGAATCAAATGAAGAAGAAGCTCCTTTTGAAACACCATCAATCCCTTCAATGGTTTTAGAGCTTTCACAATTCTCTTGTTCAAGTGCATGCTTATGCACACCTTCTTATTGTAAGGTATGTTTCAAACTATTACATTCCTCAAGGATACAACCTTTACCAACTTGAGGTAGGGAACTTGAAATGAAACTCCTTCCAGGAACTGTTTCAATTGCTTTCATGGCTGCTTTGGAACTTTCTCCATAAGATTGTCCATAACCAAGACCCAAATACTTAGGCCTTACCTCAACCATTATTGGCTCAACTATACCCTGTGCATGTTTGCCCAATCATCTTCCTTCATATCCCATTTTGGACATCAACTTGGACCGTATGCCTCTGGTATGTTTCTCAAAAGAGCCAACATAAACATTCTTATAAGAATTTGAAGAAAAAATATAATTGTTTACCTCTTCTTCAAGCTGATACTTGGCTAAGGCTTATTTGGCAACAAGGAGTTGTGTCTCCAACTCATGCATCCTTTCCAGATTCATGTTTGCAATATGAAGTTGGCTTTCCATTTCCTGCAATTGGTCAGAAAGCAACTGCTTCTCTTCCCTCATGGAATTTAACTGCTATTGAATTTTAGAGCTCTTTCTTTCATCCTCATACATCTCTCTCACCATATTCATGATGATGAAAAATTCTTACTTCAAGCCTTCATCAAAGAATCTTGTGAAGGAGGATGATTTTGAGAACCCACTTATGGAAGTTGTCATTATAAAAATGAACAAAAGAGCTTCAGCAAAATTGAGAATCTATTAACAAATTCCTAAATCAAATGATTGCAGAGTCAAACTCTTATTCAAACAACCTGTTTTGCATCAAACTTCTTGTGCTTCTCGGATTGTCTTGAGGTCCTTGGGGTAAGGAAAACATCTGCTATTCCTTTTTGTTTTCTCCAAGACATAGTTATTCAGTGGCTATCCCCAATCTTCCTTTCAAGCTATTGTGATCAAAACTTGCAAGACAGTCAAAATATCCTTGCACAAAAACAATCAAAAGACAACTACACTAGAGATTGACTAAAAAGAGCGCTTATCTACTTTGCAATTGTATAACAAGAGCATTTCGAAGGCTTCATAGCTCTTTTCAGGCTCTATCTATAGCTTTCTTTGACTTCTTTTGATACAAAGAAGCAACAACCTGCTTTGATACCATCTTGATATGAAATTGAAACTACTTGTAAATGCTTAGCAAGGTATTCAATTTAGTAAACATACATGTTTAAGAGGTTTATGTCTTTTCTTTTTTTTATGTGTTTTAACTTGATTTGTTTAAGTTGACATTAGACATATATATTAGACATATAAGGCAGCAAATAAAGTCACACATAATAGCAAATTTAATAAGGAGTTCACCCCAATCTCGTCGGCTACGTCTCCTATGAGCTCTAGTCAACTAGACTTTGCTCTTTGGGATTATGGATTGAATTCTTTTACAAGTTCCACACTCAACTCCAAAAGGTTACTAACTGAACCTATGGGTTTAGAAAAACCATATACATCCCTGTCATGGTTGTCCACTTTGTGCAGGCAGATCTAGGCTCACTTGGACTTGATTACTTCAGTAGGTGCACTAAGCTTCCCTGAGCTTCTTAGTGGCACAAAATCCTTCAGAATGTTTCAAATGTCTTTGAAACCTCTACTACTATCTACAGCACATATCTTACATAAACAAATGACTGTTCATTTGCTCAAAATGAGCACTGCATCCCCAATCTAGGCCTTCTCCCATGGATGGCTTTGGGCTGCCTGAAACTTCTCTTCAGCATCTCAGCCTTTAGAAGTCTCCAAATGCTTTTGAAAAAAACTTCATTGGATTCAGAAGGTTCCTTACAATAGAAATAGGCTTTTGTTTCACCTCAAACAGATGAACCTAACTCAGCACAGCTCAATCACTAAAATGGCCCTAGTGGCCCTGAAAGCGTCCCTGAAGCTAAACATTGAGAAGAATGCTTCCAAAAGAAAAACGAGCTGTAGAAATGGATTCAGAACCTTGAAATCCTTCAGGAATGACCTTCGCTCTACATTCAATGGTTGCACACTTCCTAATGCAGCTCCCAAACTGATTTGGCCCTAGTGGCTCCTGGAACTTCAATGAAGCAAAAACACCTGAAAATGACCTCAGATGGTTGTGAAACATGTGCCAATGGTTTCAGAAGGTCGAAGAGACCAAAAATCAAAAAACAATTCGTCCAAAAAGGACTTTCCTAGCCAAAGTTATGGCTATTTACTCCCAACTGCCAGCTGGTCCTAGAAAGACTCCAGCTAACTTTAATTAGAGTCCAGATAACCCTGACAGTTTGGCAATCCCGCCATTTTTGGACCGCTCCGCCAAAAACTCCACCATTAGGACTGCTAGTTAACTCCAGTAACTCCGCGCATGTGACCAAACATTCGAAAAGGCGGTTTGTTGTTGGATTTCGTGCCAAACTATTAGAGCTAACTATCCGTTGAACTACGCTTAACTCCGCTATATATGGCAATGTAACCATGTAATATTAAACCAGGTGGTGACTGTTGAACACAATCCGCGCGGTTAGGGAATAAGACCATGGTTCTGGGCGATGTGGTCATATGTATGGGGGGTTGACCCTTAGGGGTTGGCCCCCTTACGCCCCGGCCTTAACCAAATTCAAATTTTAACATAATTTTGTTCCAAAACTTAAACAAGTTTCGTGCTCATGGTTCAATGGTAATGCGTGGGAGTCTTATAAGTTAGGTTTTGTGTTCAAACCTCTCCATTGCTAATATTTTAACGTATGCCCAAAAAATCTGCTGACGTCATCATGATGTCACCCACGCTACGTGGCGGCCTTTGGGCTTGCCATTCGCTACCCAAAACAGGATATTCCAATGAATATTCTCTTTTAATTTTTTTTGAAAAAATTCAAAATTTCAATGTTATTGGGTAATTCTTCTTTTTGGCATAACTTCCCCATACGAAGACCGTTTTTTGAACTGTTTGTGGCGCCGGAATTAGGAAGACGAGCTCTATCTGGTTGTTCAGGTTCAAACTAGTTCTAAGCACTTTCATTTTTGACCATTTTACGACACTTGGTCCTGAGCTCCTAATCAATAATGGCTTTAGTTTACCCTTTTTTCTCAACAAAAATAACATTATTCAACCAAAAAAAACTTGTATTTCTCCAATAGCTGATGAATAGAATGAATGTAACATTATGCACACACTCTGTTTGTATGTCTGCAACAGTTGATCAATAGAATGAATGTAACAATGTGCACACACTCCATTTGTATGTCTTCAACAACTCATGAATAGAATGAATGCAACAATGTCTAAACACTCTAATTGTATGTCTAAAAACAATTGATGAGTAGAATGAATGTTTGAAATGAAAATCAATAAGAGTTGATGTTTTATCGTTTTTTGGTATAGAATGTAATTGCTAGGGAAGATTAGCATGGATTGTCATCTTGCAAATTCAAATGTGTGGTTTTGATTGATTTGTACATGATCAAATGGCTGATAATCTTTGATGGTTGATCCTTGTGTTTTCTCGTGTTTAATTCCTGAATTGAAAAGGTTGGTTTGTTTAATACTTGAATTGGAAGGTTTTGTGTCATTTATTGCATCTTATGAACTAATTCCTGAATTGAACGTTGTCATTTATTTTCTTCAATAGGTCGAATGCTTAAACGCACATGTACATATGGCTGACAAACATTTCACATATTCGTGTGCAGGTATTACTAAGCAATGGGATATGTTGCTCCATTAGAAATCAATGGGTGACTATTTGATGGGATAGGTGTACTCTAGAATAGAATTCAATGGAATATTTTGTAGTGAATCTTGACTTATTTAGTAATTCAGAGCTGGAAGTACTTGAGACATTATATCTTGTCAACTTGTGATGTTAAGCTTTGGTGTTTGAGAGTTGTTGGCCCAATCAACATATGGGCTCATTTTGAACATAATTATTTAACTTATATAGCTTAATATAAACTATTTATGTGCATCTTTTTATGGTTGTTATGATTGGAAATGGCAAGGTGCTAGTTGTTTATGTTAACCAAAATAGTTGTTATAACGAGTGATTATTTTTAAAATTTTATTTTAATTTATATTATATAATTAATATATGAAAATTTTAATCAATAAAAGAATATAATCTTTATCAAAATAATATTAAAAAGTATTTGATAATTATTTTTATGAAATAATAAATATTGAAATATTTTATTGTATTAAATTTAAAATAGTTGTTATTATTATGTAAAATGTAAAGATAACTTTTAGATTGATAAATTATTATTTGAAAATGTAAAAAGAAATATGGATTGATAAAAAATTAGAAGGAAAAAGGAAACTAATATATTATAAGAAAGTGAGTCACCTAAATTTAGATGATCAAAAACATCTCAATTAGTGTAAAAACTAAAATATACATATTTAAAATAAAAACAAATTCTCATGAGCTCCACGATGAAAATGGGCATTGGTCAACTTTTTAAAAAATCATGGGATGAAATACTCTATCACTTTCATGACACTAGGAAAGTTGAAAATGAAAAACACTTATTATTAGGTTGTTCAACTTATATTAGATCTAAATTTCAAAATGTTTCTCACATTGCTAATCTTTTTGAATTTTCAACTCAAACTATGGTGATCTTGAACACATAAAAACAAAATTTTAAATATTTCTAATAATTGTTTACCTTTTTAAAGTCTAGTAAACTATATTTAGGAATATTAATCATCATTAACATAAAACGAATATCTCAATATAAACTATTAATAAAATATTTCATGCTATATTTAAATAAAATATTTAATCTAAACTTTTATATATTTATGTAAAAATATATAATACAACTAAAAATAATTTCAATGAGTTTATCTTAAATAATTAAGAATAATAAATATTAATCACTCTATTAAATTTAATCACTCTATTAAATTTTATCCTTTAGAAATATATTATTTTTATATTTACAATATTTTAATCTTTACCCATATAATTTTTTATATATTCAATATAGAACAATCACATGATCATATTTTTAAGATACACACTAACAATATACACATGAAAATTAGAAAATTAGTCTTATGTATTCAATATAAAACAATCACATATCATATTTGTAAGATACACACTAACAATATACAAATGAGAATTAGAAAATTACTCACATCATAATTATTCATGTTCTTAATAATTACTAAATTACATATAAGAGGAACCATGTTAATCCACTTATGTTTATGATAAATGATCGATCATATTTTGTTATGATACATAATAACAACATACCAATGAAAAATGGGGACTACACATCATAGGTATAGCTATTTTCATGTTCTTAATAATTTCTAAATAAAAGTATAAAAAGAAATTTCCACGTCATAAAGTGAATACAGCTGTATCGACGGTAAATAATGAAGAAAAATTAATGATACGCAACAACAACATGCGAATGAACAATGTGAAATTGCTCACACCATAGCTATGCCCATCTTCGTAGTAATTGTCGGGGTGCTATGTAAGATACTCTGTGTGATTATTGGTTAATTAAAGA
This sequence comes from Pinus taeda, assembly GCA_000404065.3. NCBI lineage: Eukaryota > Viridiplantae > Streptophyta > Pinopsida > Pinales > Pinaceae > Pinus > Pinus taeda. The sequence continues at coordinate 159,981 of APFE030304584.1, read as the reverse complement.
AAGGTAAATAATCCAATTATGATAGGTGTAAATGATGAAAAGCTTGTATAAATTTTTATTTTTCATTTTTTTTTAGTGAAATACTACAAATATGAAAAATGGGGAATTGCTTATATTATAGTTATTTTTATGTTTTTAACCGTTGTTGAATAAGGTGTAAGAGTAAATTGTTATTTTATAAAGGGAATATGCAATAAATATTTAATTATAAGTATTTTTTTTATGTATTAAGAAATAAATTAGTTTATGACAGGGTGTTATGCAAAATACTTTTTGTGTGAAGTTTATTGGGTAAATCTGGAAAGATAAATAATTGAGCTATGTTTATAGTAAATGAGGAAAGGTTTGCACAAATCTCCACTTATTTAGCTAATTTTATGTTTTTAACAATTGTTGAATGAGGTGTAAGAGTAAATTGCTACTTTATAAAGGGAATATGCAATAAATATTTAGTTATAAGTATTTAATTTTTTGTTTTTTGATGTATGAGAAATAAATTAGTGGATGACAGGGTGTTATTTAAGATACTTTTTGTGTGAAGTTTATTGGCAAATGTGGAAAGATAAATAATCCAGCTATGTTTATGGTAAATGAGGAAAGGTTTGCGCAAATCTCCACCCATTATTAGTGCTGTCTTTTATGATACATTTTCAAAACATACAAAAGAAAAAATGGGAAATTGCTCACTATCATAGCTATTCTCATGTTTTTAATAATTACTAAAGAAGTGTAAAAAGAAGTTGCCACATTATATAGTAAATACTCAATAAATGCTGAGTTATAAGTATTTAATGTTTTATCTATTAATATATATGAGATATAAATTAGTTTATGATAGAGTGTTATGTAAGACTATTTTTGCTTGAAGATTTGTGGATATAAATAGTCCAACCATGTTAACGATTTGATTTGAAACTTTGTGGATATAAATAGTCCAGCTATGTTAAGGATTTGATTTGAAACTCTTTAAATATAAAGAGTCCAGCTATATTAAGGATTTGATTCCAAACTCTAGATATAAATAGTCCAACTATGTTAAGGATTTTATTTGAAACTCTGTAGATATAAATAGTCCAGCTATGTTAAGGATTGATGTGGTTTGTGAATACAAGCAATCCAGCTATACTAAGGGTTAGTGTTATAAATGAATACTCAATAAATATTTAGTTATAAGTATTTAATTTTTTATCTATTGATGTATGAGATATAAATTAATTTATGGTAGAGTGTTATGTAAGACACTTTTCCAGTAAATATTATTGATTTGAAACTCTGTGGATATAAATAATCCAACTATATTAACCAGCTATACTAAGAGTTATTGTAATTTACACTAATACCATAATCAGATAATTTTGACAGCTTAAATGTCATTTTAATCATATATTAATCATTAAATTTAAATAACTTTAAATTTATTCGAATAAAACTAAACATACCACCCCTAATTTTAAACCTAGAAGTGATTTGACTTTCCTTACATTAACCTATAATATATGTATAAAAATTAAATACCACATTATAACAAAAATAAAATACCATGGTTGATTAGTGAGCTCTTTTCGTGTTAAGATATGGGAACATATTTAAAAAAATACCATAATAAGCACTTAACTATAAACATTTTTACTTTACTTAAATAAAAAGAAAGTAGAAATATGTTTAAAAAGGAGATTACCAACCATGGCTTTCTCCATCTTAACATGTGAAATAATTCGTATAAAAAGAGATTACAATATCCCAAAATAACAAAAAAGAAACATCCAGTTAAAATAATCTCCACCAATAAAACCCAAAATAACATACGACTATTAAATACCATGTGGGCTGGTGCTTATCGCCTTACAGGGTGGCTTAACCTTTTTGAAATTAACATGTGCCTTCTTGAAATTAACATGTGATAACCATGTGTCACACACGCTATCCTTTTACGCAGTCTTGGTCAATGGGTTGGAGGAAAAATGAGATGTGTCGTGAAAATAAGAATTGATCAGCAGACAATAATGTAATTTATAATGCTGACAAACGAAGTCTAGTATGCAGGGCCGGTGTCTCTGCATGAATTTGGTCATAATTTTGAACGAATATGTTGTTTGGCCCTCATATGGATCTGTTCTTTCCCATCTGCCATGCCCTACCATTGTTTTAATTCCGCCTCATAGTGAATTTGCCTCGCACCTGCATTCAATTGAATGGATCTCATTGAAGCAATACTCTTTGCAGCCGTTATGTCCATTTTGGTCGGAAGAACTGCTTCCGGTTATGAAATCAGTTTTCCGTCCTTCGATCTGAATAGAGATATGGGCAATTTCATTATGCTTGGCGACTCCGGGATATCCACCGGTGCAGTGAATGCTTTGCAGGTCACCTCTGGTACAGGTAATCCCAAATACTCAATAAAAAATAGTTTTGGAAGAGCGTTATTGAGAAAGAAATTCAGGTTGTACCGTGGAGGTAACACAGTATCATTCAGCACCGCTTTCGTTTTCAATATCCAACCTATGGGAAGTGGTGGGGAGGGTCTGGCTTTTACCATAACTTCCAGTGATTACATACCTAATAATAGCTATGGCCAATGGTTGGGACTGTTCAACGCCTCCACTAATGGCAGAAACAGTAGTAAGCTATTGGCAGTTGAATTCGATACAAGGAAGAGCCCAGGGACTAACGATCCCGATGGGAACCATGTAGGGATTAATGTTAATAACATAAATTCCGAGAATTTTCTGTCGCTGGATCAGGACAAGATCAATTTGAAGGGCGGGTACGACATACGGTCTTGGATTTTGTATGATGGCAAGAGGAAAAAACTGGATGTGTACGTGGCAAATGAGTCTGATCCGATGCCGTCGAAGCCCGTCGTCTCCTCCATCATCGATCTGTGCAGCGGGGTTCTTGAGGAGGAAGCTTATTTCGGCTTTTCCGCCTCCACGGGTGAAGCGACGGAGTTTAACTGTGTGCTATCATGGAATTTCACAATCTCGGATTCTGCAGCATCTGAAAAGCACTGGACACTAGATATTGTGATTCCGGTTATCTGCCTGTTCATCGTTATGGTCACGGTGACAGAGATTATTGTTCTGCTCAAGTGCCGGCGTAAGTCTCGTGTAGAAGCATCTGTCATATCGGGGGCCTTACAGAACATTCCGGGCAGACCGCGGGAATTCAGATACAAAGATCTGAGGAAGGCCACGAATAATTTCAGTGCGGAAGCCCTGCTTGGCAGAGGCGGCTCCGGAACTGTTTACAAAGGTATTCTCCCAAAGGAAAAAACAGTGGTTGCAGTGAAATGTATGGCCAAGGATTCCAAAGGAGGTAAAGAAGAATTTATATCAGAGATCAGCATTATCAACCGCCTGCGCCAGAAAAATCTGGTGCCGCTACTGGGGTGGTGCCATGAGAAGGGGCATTTGATTATGGTCTATGAATATATGCCCAACAGCAGCCTGAATAAACATATTTTTAATCATGATAATGCAGGCGTGTTTCTGGATTGGGACCAGAGATACAACATTGTTTCCGGCGTCGCCTCGGCTCTTCTGTATCTCCACGAGGAATGCGAGCAGCAGGTGATCCATCGGGATGTTAAAGCCAGCAACATCATGCTCGATTCCGACTATAACGCCCGCCTTGGTGACTTCGGCCTCGCCAGATTGATTGAACACAATCGCAGATCTATGAGTCTCCCTGGAGTCGCCGGAACAGTGGGCTACATCGCACCCGAGTGCCTTTACACGGGGCGTGCCACGACCGAAGCCGATGTGTTTAGTTTCGGCGCAGTTATCCTTGAGGTGGTTTGCGGAAGGCCTCCCAGATCTCGTGGCAGAGAAACAGCCCCAGATTTAGTCACCTGGGTTTGGGAACTATACGGCCAGGACAGGCTTTTGGAAGCTGTGGACAGTTGCCTGCCCATAGCTGGAAATGCCAACGTTAACGAGGACGACATCAGACTGTTACTGATGTTGGGACTGGCGTGCTCCCATTCGAATGCCCGGGACCGTCCTACAATGAGGGAGGTCACACAGATTCTAGCTAGGACTATGCCTCCACCATATGTACCTCCCCTCAGGCCGCCCTTCGTTTGGCCCCATTTGCCCTTCGAACTCATTTCCTCCAGCACTTCCCTAATCAGCACAAACAATGTGTTGTACTCTGACAAATCCTTCATAGATTCCTACAGTCCAGATGGAAACGGCACAAGCAATCAGTTGTGCTCTGACAATTCCTTCCTACACTCGGACAGTCTATACGGAAATGGCACAAGCAAGGTGTTAGGCTCTCACAATTCCTTCCTACATACAGACACTCCAGATGGAAACAGCAAAAGCAATGTGTTGTCCTCTGACAATTCCTTCCTACACTCAGACAGTCAAGATGGAAACAGAAACCGCAGGAGCTTTACAGGGGATGTCGAAGATTCATAAATATAGAGTCCTCTGTCAACAAACCTTACGTTGTGACTTCGCCAGCGAACGTGGGGCGAAGGAAGGATCAAATAGAATGGACGTTTTATCATGTGTAGCGTTGATTTTTTTTTTTTTTAATCTTTTCAATGTTCACCATTGGGAAATTGAAGGTATGCAGCAATATAGTTGTGAATGTGATTGTTGTAGGTTTTTAAACATTCCTGCAACTACACGTTGAATAAGTTGAGAAACGGCAATATGTGTATGTGGCCTAATGTTCTTTCCTCTTAGCTTCCAAATTGTGGCAGGGAGACCACCAACAAACCAGAGCATTGTGGAGATGCCAATGTAAATTAGTTAAAGCTTCCAATCAAAATGTGCATGAATGATTGATTTTTTATTGACAAATTTGGCTTTCACTTTGTGTTATTAGTCCAGATCTTAGGCAGAGGTTTTTTGTTTTGTTTGGCTTACCTTACAATACAGAAAATTTCAGACAGATTTTTATGTCATGCTCAGAGGAACCTTTGATAAAATGTGGTATTTAGGGTTTGGATTTTCAGTTTCCAATTCATTGGTCTATACTGCCTGGATAGAAGATCTTTCAAATTCTCGTGTTGTGTCACTAATAAAATGTCGAGGTGTAGAGGATTTGAATCCGGATGCACTGCGTTATGGTCATCTGTCTCTTGTTGGGCATTTTTGCAACGGGAAAATACCAAAACCAAACATTAACTGAACACAGAGTCAATGCTCTATTTTTCCTCTACTCCAGGATCTTTTGTGCACAGGGAAGCCTTAAAAGAAATACACAGAACAGAGTATTCCACCACCGTAAAGATTTCTATTCATTAAAATAAAAACACTAATACATATTCATCCTCTTCACTAATACATATTCATCCTCTTTCACTGAGAGGGATTCACCAAAACATTTTAACAAAAATTACTCTGCCTCCTTTGAAATTTTACACCACTATGTGTAAATATTTCATTTACATTCACTGTTGTGTGAAAACAAAAAAATTAGGATTTACAGTTTTACCTTTTCACTACTGTGTGAAACAATTCATGGTTTTACATACTTGCCCCTGGTTTTTCTTCTTTCACCTCTTCAACTCTTCTCCTGCGTTCTTTTTCATTTCTTACATTTCACTTAAAAAAAAACTTTACGCCTGCTGTGTTTTTCACCATCTCCTCACACCAATCAATGGAATAATAAACATAATTCATGTATTATGCACTGCTATGCATTCTTTCTCTTTCACGCTGCCCCCTGTTCTTTTTCTTCTACATACTGCTGTGTGTTTCATTGCATTTCTTACATTACAAAAATTTACGCTGCTGCGTTTTCCCCTTGGTCTTCATTTGCTGCAGCGTTTCATACCAATGATAAAACTCTGTCTCATTCCCTTTTACGAGCTGTGTGGTTTTTTTTCTTACTCTCTGCCGCGAACAGAGTCATCACCTCCCCGTGTGCAAAATCACTTGACATAGAGTCAACGCTCATACCAAAACATGTATACAATTCATGTGCAATTAAATGAGACATACATGCCCCCATACTCCCGTATGACATAGTTATTACCCGCCGTAAAGAAACATTAAATGTTTTACCAAAAAAACATGTCATTACATTAACTTAGGTATGGTCCATAGTTTACTCCACGCTGCATTTATTTTTAACAGGCCCGTATACCTTCCTCGCGATCGGACGGCGGAGAACATTCTTTTTAATCGAACGCATATCGGATGGGGTGTTCTGACCGACATTTATCGTCCGATAAATGTCAGAGGGTGATGTCACCCCAATCCACGTGCCTGCACCAAATCGCATCGGAGTCCCTTGCACGAAAACCACTTTATGACGAATAGTGGTGCGATGACTTACCGGCGGTTTCAGGTTTGCTGCTGGGTGGTTTTGACATTGGTACGACGCGGTTGAATGCTGGCCCGCGCGCGCAGTGAAATTATAATTTCAACACTCCCCTTTAATTTCACCTGCTGGGCATTCGGTCATACCTAGGCACTTTCTTAACTCCTTGACATGCTGCTGTTACAAAAGAGTCTTCCTCTTAACAGAGGGATTCACCACTGTCTATGCTGAAAAGCAT
>APFE030304584.1:138100-149361 GCA_000404065.3 Pinus taeda | reverse complement strand
TGTCCTGCATATTAAATATTTCCAACACTTCATTAACATATTTCACCTGTGAGATAAAAATATCATTTTCACTTTGTTCCACTTCTATTCCTAAGAAGTATCTCAGCAAACCCATGTCAGTCATCTCAAATTCCTCTTTCGTGACTGCTTTGAAATTCTCAATAAGATAATCATCATTACCTGTGAAAATAACATCATCAACATATAACACAATAATTAGAATTTTACCATCTTTTTATTTGATGTAGAGGTTGGGTTCTCCTTCACACTTTTCAAATCCATTTTCGAGTAGATAGAAATCTATCCTATTGTACCACGCTCTTAGTGCGTACTTCAGCCCATAAAGAGCTTTTTTCAATCTGCACACTTTGTGCTCTTGGCCTTTCTTTTCATAGCCTGGAGGTTGTTCAATGTAGACCTCTTCCATTAACACTCCATTTAGGAATGTTGACTTCACATCTATTTGGTAAACTTTCCACTTGTTTTGTGCTGCTATGGACAACACTGCTCTCACAGTTTCCATTCTAGCAACCGGTGCGAAAGTTTCTTCATAGTCTCTCCCATACTGTTGTTTATATCTTTTAACAACAAGTCTTTCCTTGTGTCTTTCTATTTTGCCTTTAGCATTACTCTTGGTCTTGTAAACCCATTTAACTCCAATGATTTCTTTTCTTTTTGGTAATTCAACCAAATTGCATGTCTTATTTCTTTCTATGGCATTGATCTCCTCATCCATAGCTTCTATCCATTTCCTATCCTTAATTGCTTCTTCGAAATGAGCAGAGTCATCAACGTGACAATATAAAGCAAACAAAGAGTTCATACCTTCATTTGCTGCCTCTTGATCATAAATGTCACTTAAATTTCTAAACTTCTTACCTCTTTCATTTGGTGTACAAGTGCTTGAAGAAGCACTCGAATTTTCTCCTTGTGGTGTGCTTGGAGAAGCACTTTCATTTCTCCTCAAGGGTGTCTCTTGCTGCCCTTGTGTTAGCACTCCTGTTTGGGATGTATTTCAGCCATCTCCTCATCATCTTCATCACGAGACAAACAGTTTTTAACATTCACTGTTTTCTCTATGCTTCTATCCCAAGCGTCCTCCTCAATGAACTAAACATCTCTACTCATAAAAAACTTCTTGGTGGATGGGTTATACAACCTGTAAGCTTTGGATTCCTCATTGTATCCAATGAAAATACATTTCTCCCCTTTGCTGTCCAACTTCTTCTTTAGTTGATCTAGAACATGTGCATAAGCCACACATCCAAAAACTTTCATGTGGGTGACTCCTTGCTTTCTCCCACTCCATGTTTATTCCAACACTTTGTTCATGACTACTTTTGTAGGACACCTATTCAAAATGTATGTTGCACATTGTACAACTTCAGCCCAATAATCATTTGACAAATGCTTTTCCTTTAACATACTCCTCGCCATATCCATGATTGTCTTATTCTTCCTTTCGGCGACTCCATTTTGCTACGAAGTGTACCTTGTGGTAAATTGTTTATGAATTCCATTTTTTCTACAAAAACGTAGAAATTCTTTGGAGATATACTCACCTCCTCTATTAGTTCTTAGAACTTTGATATGCAGCGCACTTTGGTTTTCTACAAATGCTTTGAAATTTCGAAATTTTTCGAACACTTCACTTTTGTTCTTCAAAAAACATACCCAAGTTTTTCTTGTAAAATCATCAATGAATGTTAGTATATAGAGGTCGCCTGCAAGTGATGGAGTTTGCATCGGTCCACATAAATCTGAGTGGACAATTTCTAAGGGCGCTTTTGCCCTTATGCTTTTCCCTGATGGAAAATTTTCTATGTGTTGTTTCCCCAAAATACAACCTTCACAAAGACTGTCTAGTTTCTCTATCAATGGTAATCCTCTTACCATTCATTTTCTACTCAACAAGTTAAGACCTCCAAAGTTGAGATGTCCAAATCTCAAGTGCCACAACCAATTTTCATCCTTTGGATCTCTTTGGAAAGCCTCTTGTATAACTGTTGCAATTTCTACCCCATCTTTTAAAACAACTTTTATCCTGAGAGGAAACATCCTGTTCCTTGTCATTTTCACTTCAGCAATACATAGTTTGCTGGGTCTTCTATCCATGATGGTGCATACATCATTCTCAAAGAAAACATTGTACCTCTTTTGAACAAGCTGTCCAATACTTAAGAGGTTACACTTCATTCCGAGAACATAATAGACATCTGCTATGGTTTTCTTTTCACCTTTCATTGTTAAGATATTTATTTCACCTTTTCCCATAACAGAAAATTTACTATCAGTCCCAAGTGTGACTTGTGACTTCACACTTTGATCTAACTTAGAAAACAGAGCTATGTTTCTTGTCATATGGTTACTGCAACCAGAGTCTAGAAACCATACATCATCACTATTTGTTTGAGTTATATTACACGCTAACAACAAATTATCTTGGCTGATATTTTCTCTAGTGATATTTGCACTAGATCTAGTACTCATATCATGCTGCTTCTCCTACATTCATTTGCATAATGCCCATATTTTTTACAATAATAACATTGGACATTGGATTTTTCATACATTTTTCCTTGAGCATGATGTTGTCAACTTTGTTGGTTGCTACCTTGGCCTTGGTTCTGATTTAGATTGCTGCCTCTTCCTTGAGTATTTGCTAGACTGTTTCTTCAACCTCTGTTTTGGCTTCTGCCTCTTCCTTTCTTGTTTCCTCTGCCTTGGCCTCTTCCTCTTCCAAAGGACATCTGGGTCTTAAAGGCTTGTTCTAGAGATGAGTTTTCATTTCTACTCAATTTCTGCTCATGTGTTATCAGTGATGCATGTAGTTCATCAACTGAGAAGTTTGTGAGATCCTTTGTCTCTTCTATGGTGGTGACAATCACATCGAACTTTGAGGATAGGATTCTCAATAGTTTCTCCACAATCCTCTTTTTTTCAAGTATCTCTCCATGAGACCTTATTTTTGTGACCACACCAATCACATGTGTGAAGAACGAGTCAATATTATCTGATTCCTTCATGCACAGATTCTCAAAATCTCTCTTTAGCAACTGTAGGTTTACTGTTTTCACTTTCTCCATGCCTTGATAGGCTATCTTAAGAGTTTGCCATGCTTCTTTGGATATCTTGGCTGCTGCTATCCTTGGAAACACACACTCATGTTCTGTTTGATATAAGAAGAGAAGGGCTATAGAGTCCTTCTTCTTATAGCTCTTCAGCATTTCTTTCTTTGCCTAAGTTAAATTATTAAACTCATCTTCATCTGGTGGTTCTTCAAAATCATCGTCAACAAATTCCCATAAGTCTTGTGAGGCAAACAAGACTCTCATGGTTATTGCCCAATAGTCATAGTTTTTCTCATTAAATTGTGGGAGTTGGGTATTACAGATACCCATGCTAGTGCCGGTGCCAGCCATTCTTGCACTCTAAACTATGCTTCAAATACTTGACTGTGAATTTAAAAATCACTGAGTGTCTTCAACAGCAACACAGAAAACTAACTTCAAAAATGCCTTGGATTTTTTTTACTGAGTCTTCACTCTGCTGGAGAAGCTGCTGTAGCAAAAAAGAATCCTTCATTCTGCTTCTTTGACACCTTCAAAGAGCCTAGAAAAGCTCTGATACCACTGTTGGGAATTTATGATAATTCCAAACAAAAATTGACAGAGTAAATGCTCTGTTTTAACCTAGAGAATAATACTTTGTTTTAGCACAGGGAAGCAAAAAAAAAAATTGTTTGCTGGAGGTGAAGAACAAAGTTTCACACACCAAAATAAACTTGTATTCAGTAATAAAAAACAAATGCTGTTACAAATTCTTCCTCTTATTGAGGGATTACACCATAAACACTTCAGTTCCACACACAAAAAAAATTACTCTCTTTCAGTTGCAAAATTTTTACACTACTATGTGTAAAAATAAAACTTATATTTACTACTGTAAAAATTTCTTACATATGCTTTGTTGCGTTCTTCACATTACATTTTTCAACCAAAAAAACTTTGATGTATTTACGCTGTTGCCTATATTACATACTATATTCAACGAACAAAAGACATTACATTCACGCTTTGCTATGCATTCCCTTTTTCCGCCACTGCGTGCTTACAATTTTTTCAACGAATAAAAGACATTACATTCACGCTTTGCTACGCATTCCCTTTTTCCACTGCTGCGTGGTTACAATTTTAACCAAAAAAAAATTACATATACGACCCAAAAGATATTACTTCATGTTTTCACTTGCCACACTGCCCTAAAAATAAAAAAGCATTAAAATTTAAAAACTTTACCAATATTCTAGGAACACAATTAATTTCATTAATGTTTTACTTGCGGTCAAACAAAAACTTCACGCAAGCTCAATCAACGGTGGACAACCATCATCTCAATAGAACGGCTATCACTTGAACAAAACAAACGAACATTACACTCTGGAAAAATGGTTATTTTGAAAACTGCCTGAGGACACGTGTCAAACAGCGTACTTTGTCGCTGCCCTGCCGAGAAAAGCATGTTTGAAGGAAAAGTCGGAGGAAAACCATCTTTCAATGAAAAGTGGTGCAATAAGGTCTGGCGGTTTTGCTAGAACTAAATGTTGTGGCTGTCGCAAACTCCATGTGCTGCACTGTACGCTGCTTTGTCTTCAATCAACGGTGGACAGCCATCATCTTATCGAACGACTATCGCTTGAACAAAACAAACAAACAGTACATTCCGGGAAAATGGCGGTTGTGAAAACTGCCTGCAGACACGTGTCAAACAGCGTACTGTATCGCTGCCCTCGGGAGGAAAACCATGTTTCAATGAAAAGTGGTGCGATAAGGTCAGGCAAAGTGGTGCGATAAGGTCAGGCAGTTTTGCTGGAAATAAATGTTGTCATTGTTCAACTGTATCTGCAGTTAAAATTACCATTTCTACGCTTAATTCGAATTTACTAGGACATCCAGTGACAGACTTTTACTTTCATTTAGTTGCCTTGAGGTCCAAAGGTCGATTCTTAAACATTTTAATAGAAATAACATCGACATGCGCTACAGCTACCATGTTGAGTTCTCAAAGCATTCATTATGTGAGTGTCTGCCGTATTCCGTTCTGCGGAAAGAAGCATAGCACGGCCTTTGCATGTCTTCCACTGGCCAGCTCTTCCAGGTATGTTCTCTATTTTCTATCAAAACCCTAGACTCATTATGTTAGGGCACTTAAATTTGGGCAGCTTTAAATAATTGTATTGCTGTGTTTAACTTCTCATTTGGATTTTTACTTCAAATTTTCATAGATATATAAATTTTTGTAGTAAGAAAAATAATCCATTGTGGAAGCACATCATAATTGTAAAGTGGTTTTGTTGAATTATGCAATTCATACGCTTGAAATGTTGAAGCACATCTTAATTGTAAAGCGGTTTTGTTGTTTTGTGATGGTAAGTGACAGTTGGCTTTATGGTTTTGTAAACTGTTTGTTGTCAGATAATTAGGGTTGTCTCAGATATATTCGGGGAGTCTCATTATTTGTTTAAATTCTGGGGGAACTACTATGATATTTCAATTCTATTTAATCTTTTCTTTCATCTCATTATTTGTTTAAATTTTGAGAAACCAATATGATATTTCAATTCTACTCTACCTTGAGATGAAAATGAAAACAAAAGTTTAAAACGGAATACGTTTCTAAATATTAACGGTAATTTATAATATTGTATAATATCTGGAAAGGAAAAATTTAAGTTTTATAATTAAGGTGGAAAACCTTCAAACTGAACAGATTTTCAAGTTCTCAGATTTTATAATACTAACGTCTCAATTTTTAATTAATAAAAAAGTTACGTGTTTCAGTGAAATTTTGTAGTGGAATTAATTTCTTGGGCTTTTAAGCATGTTATATTAGGGAATATTTAGCTTTTCAAAGTTTTATGTTTTTTTTGGGGTGAAATTGTTACTTTTACAACCTGTAATATTAAAGAGTGTTTAGGTCATTTCTGTAAGTCATTTATCATAGGGTTAGGTGAACGACTGGATTTTATTTTAAATTTATTGTTAGATGTAAATTTTAAAATATTCAAAATTAATGAACAAGCTAAAAAAAATTATCTAATTTCATTTGATTTATGATTATTAATTTTTTAAAATATTTTAAAATCGATAATTGGTATTAAATTCAAGTTAAATTTATTAAATTTTCAAATTTTCATTCAATTTTGATCATTGTAAATGACGTGTAATCTTGAATAAAGCAGACCAACTAATTTGAAATTCAAATATATAAATAATTAATTATATTTTTTTAAATATTAATTTTCTGACCACTATTTGAGATTTAAAATATAAAAATAAATAAAATTTTTATTTAAAAATATATATTGAAAAATAAATTGGTATTATTTTTATTGGATTAATTTTAGAATTAATTTAGGAGTTGTGCAAAATCTTTTGTGATAAGTATGGGATTTGATTTTAAGTTATATAAATGGCTTTGTACTATCTCGAGATGCTCCCCAATTTAATATGGTGGAGATGTTGTAACATAATGTAATGTAAATATTTTAATTAAGTCTGAAATAAAATAAAAATAACTTTATAAAAATAAAAATGATCTTCAGTATTCTCTCACGGTATTTGAAAACCCATGGTATTGTGTAATATAGCCTATTTAAATGGGGGAATTAAATCATCCATGGTATTGTGTAATATAGCCTATTTAAATGGGGGGATTAAATCATCCTACATCCGTCATAAATCTGAATATACGAAATTCCAAGAGGGATCAAATCTGGAATTAAGATAAATCTACACTAGTTTTTTAATTTAAAAGTTGTGCAAAGTTCATTATTCTTATCATGGAATTTGATGTAAGTTTATTGCTCTCAAAATAAATGGGTATTTGTATTTTTTCTTAATTTATGGCAAAAAAATGAGATTTTATCTTTTAATTTTGAAACTATGCAAAGTCCATTGTTTTCAAAATGGGATTTGAAATTAAATTCAATGTTTTCAAACTAATTCGATATTTAATGGAAATAAATTGGTATTTATATCAATATGTTGATGAATTTTTGCGTTTGCTTTTTTAATATTCAATAAAAATAAACAAAATTTTTGAAAATTTTGTTCAGAGTAATTACATATCAATTATTTGGTATTAACATTTCAACCCATTATTAAGGTTTATTATCAAGACAAATATGGAAGAACTAATCTAACAAGAAAAATAAATAGGGTTGCTCTATACTTCAGAAAGTTCCAAAATAATACGCTAAAAAGTCATTTTAATAATAAAAATGTCAAAAAACTAATACGTTAAAAAACCAATTTAATAATAAAAGACAAAAAACTAGCTACTATAATAGTTAAAAATTAATCTATATATTAAAAACAAAAAAATCAAAATAAAAAAATAAAATTAAAACACAATAAATAAATAATATATATATACTAATATATATATATATACTATAATATATAATAATATAATTAATTAACATAACAAGACCATTACTAAAAGGCCTTAAACTAAACCTAATTTAAACATTCGAATCAAAAGAATCACTAATAGAAAACATTATAAAATTTAACGCAAATAACACATAATCAACAAGTAAAATTGAAAACTAAAAAAATAATTAATAATAATAATTAAATAAAATAATAAAAACCAAAAATAAAACTAAATATAACAAAGGTTAAAATAAATAGATACAAAATAACCTAAACTTTAGAAATAAATTAATGTAATAAATTTTAAAAGAAATAAGAAATAGTTTAGAAAATATCAAATTTATAATATAAAATAAAAGAAAAATCATGCATAAATGGAATATAACTTCTAAAAGTTATAAATAACAAAAAAAATAAAAATAAAAGCCCTATAAAAGATTTAAGAATAAATAAATTAATCAAAAGGTTTAAAAAATCAAAAGAATCAGTGAAAAAATAAAGAATGAATAACGCCACAAAAAAAGGACACTAGGAAGAAAGAGAAACAATATAATTATTGTTTATCTTCCACCCCTCATCCCTGTTGAGATTGCTAATATGCAGCTCAATTTCTATAGCCTCCCTTAACTTCCTAAGGTGGAAGTGATCAATCTTTGCAATGACCCGAGATTCTTTAATACAAATATGATATAAGTCTTTTCTGCATGTTCTGCTAAAGCAAATGAGCGACATCTATTATGGTTGATGTTTGTTGCATGTTCTTGAATCCTCTTCTTGATCGATTGGTCTATTTCTCCTAAGTAGGGCATTTCATAGGAGAAAGGGATGAAATAAACACCCTTCGAATCCTTACAGTCCACATGGTCTTGGACCAATCTCAGAGAGTTACAAATGGTGTTAAGAGGCTTAAACATGGTATGAACCTTATTATTCTTAAGAATATGTGCAATCTTATCTATGGTACCGAGAATGAAATGAAGATGTGCATTGTTAACTAAATCCTCAAGATTCTTCTTATGCCTAGGTCCTAAGTTAGCTTTTTGGAAAATCCTTAAGACCTAGGGGCTGGTAGTAGCCATTGTTTTCAAAAAGTTTTGGGAGATGAGATTTTTCTTCTTCGAAGTGACTTTCATCATATATCCTTAAATCTCGAGTAGCTAATGTGTTGAGGATGCCAAAATTTTGAGCCAAATGATGATGAGAACTTGCATGAGGGTATTGCTTAGTGTGATTTTTTTTACAGAAAACATGATGAGAAAATGAACCATCTCCTTTCTTAAAGACAAGAACATCAAGGAATGAAAGGTTATCATTAACCTCAGTCTCCATGGTTAATTTAATGGAACTAAATTGATTGTTAAGATGTAAAAGGAAGGAATCCAACAGGTCTCGACCATGGGCCAATTGATGAAGGTATCATCAACAAACCTTTTACGTAGTTTAGGGTGAAGTGGAGTAGAAATCAATGCTTTAGATTCAAAATCTTCCATGAATAGGTTAGTAATAATTGTGGAGAGTGAAGAATCCATAGCTACTTCACAAGTCTGTTCATAGAACTCACCATCGAAATTGAAGAACGTAGAGGTCAAGCAAAGACTTACCAACTTAGTAGTATCAGGATCGGTGATGTAGTTAATAACTCCCATTGCATCATTAATAGGGATATTAGGGTAGAGAGAGACAACATCAAAGCTAACTAGAATACCCCCTAGATCAAGCTTAGAACCCTTAAGTTCATTAATCAAGGAAGTTGAGTCCTTAACGAAGGATTTAATATGGCCAACAAGGAGCCTAAGCTTTTGCACTAAGAACTTAGCAAGAGAATACGTGGGCCCACCTATTGTGTTAACAATGGGCCTAAGGGGGGGTCTCTTTATGGACTTTAGGAAGCCCATAAATTATAGGGGTAATGTGGTTGTTAACAATAAGCTTCATTCAAATTTCATAAAATAAATAAATAAATAATTAGAAAATAAAGGGTGATAGCATGGAGCTGGGTTACACTTTTTAGCGAAATGAGGCTGTGTTTCAATGAAAACTGGATGCTCAATTTAGCAATTTTAAGCACTCAACCAAACAAAATTTAAGTGCTTGATTGAGTTGTTAAGACACTAAAAATAGCTCAATTGAGTCGTTTTCTAACCCGAGTTAATGACTGAAATGAACTATATCTTTCGATCAATCCTATGTCTCGATCTAAAATTATAGCTTGATCGAGCGTTATTTCTTATTAAAAAACCACATTCATGACATGCACAAGTCATTTTTCTCAAACCACGAGAAGAAAAGAAGTTTGACGGAAGATTCCTAAGCTCGACCGAGATGGAGGAACTCAATCTAGCTACCCGTCAACTTGTCAACAACACCGAGGCTCAAGCCAAATTTCGGTTTCATGTCATTTTTTCCTCTTTTATTTAATTTCTTTCAACAAAATAAAATTAATTAATTTGAAGAAAAAAACGTAGCACACGAAAGCTACAAAATATAATCACAAAAACCACCATGAAAACCACAAAAACCCACCATGAAAACCCTTGAAAACCAGAAAAAACAACCTAGAAAACCACCAAGAAAACCCTTGGTGACCAAAAACAACTTAGAGAACCACTAAGAAAACCCTTGAAAAGCACAACAACAACAACAAAAAACTATAATTTAGCTTTTAATTATTATTTTTAATTTCATGGTACATGTTTATTATAAACTATATTATACTACTACTGGCATAATTATTCTTTTTTTATTTTTATTTTACACCATTTTTAAAGTTTATTTTTTAGAGATTTTAGAAGTGGACAATAAAATATAAAATAAATAAAATAAAAGTAAGTTACTAAAAATCATTTAATAAATTTCGAGCAAATTTGACCAAAAATATGCTAAAAAGTATTTCCAAAACAAAAAAAATAAACTATAACCAATAATATAAATAAATTAGGAATCTAAATTCGAACATAACTGAATCTAGATTGCTCATGGATCGAACTTCTATTAAATCAAAATAAGAAATTTTATTTCAATTTTATATTTATTTTAAACTTAAATCAAAATTTATATTTTAAATGTTTTTAATAATAAATATAAGCAATTTGTTTAATATTAAAATATTATAGTTAAATAAAATATTAACTAAATATAAAAATACAAAGATTTTTCTGTTTAATATAAAATTTTTAACAAAAATATATAGATATATAGTATAGAACACTTAACATAACTATTTATAACATCTATAATATATATATAACTAAAGTTGTGAAGTATAACCAAATTATAACTATTATGTATATACAACATAACTATATATAATTATATAACATAACATATCATGTAACATAATTATATATAACATCTCACACACGCACATATATATAACATTTAACATAGTTTTAAAACTATTTAACATATTGCGTTCTTCATAATAACATAAGATGGGTGATGCTCAACAACTTTTTAAGACTCGATTTGATCTATAAATTATAATTTTTCCTTAAAACTTCCATTACTCATATTTGTAGAATTATTTAATCTAATGATATGACAAATCCGGCCCCTCGCCATCCTGGGTCGGTTGGGCCATGGGGTGGCTGGGGAGGGAGGAAGGGCGGCTAGGGTGCGAGGGGAGGTGTGAGTGGGGAGAAAACGTGGGTGAGAGGGAGAGTACAGTGGTGTGGGGGTGAGAGAGGGACGGGTGCAGTGGTTGGGGAGAGCAATGGGCAGCAGGGGTAGGGACGAAAATGGGAGGGAGCAATGGGGAGGGAGGCAGGGTTGAGTGGAGTAGGTAGTTTTTTTTTTCTTTTTCTTTTTCTTTTTATTTTTATT
>APFE030304584.1:106117-129827 GCA_000404065.3 Pinus taeda | reverse complement strand
ATTAATGCATATGCTTTGCTGTTCTTGTTTCCCAGATGGCGAGCTCTTTGTCTGATGTAGGCTTTTCTGGGTCACTGTCTCCTTCTCCGACACACACTCCTTTCCACAGCTCATTGAAAATGAGGGTGTGTTGTACCATTCGGGACCAGTCAGGATAGTTCTCCTTGCCAGTGAGAACTATTCCTATCATAGAGATGATTGAATGCATTCTGTAAAGGTTACTTCTGCTGATATAAAAAACTTTTGCTAATATATACTTCTGATGGGAAAAAAAATTACTCTTAAAAAACTTCCGCTTCTTTTAAAAAAATGATTTTGCTATGGAGAAAAAATCATTAAATTCTGCTACATATATCTCTGTAAAAGAGCGCTTCACTGTAATATATAACCCCAATATTCAAAGTTCTACTACTGGAAAAGAGCGCTTCACTGTAATATATTGTTGTCAGAGATATATATAACACCAATATTCACACTTCTACTATATGTATCAGAGGGCTAACCACATTTCGACAAGATTTCATACGGTAGTCATGAATGCAAATAAAATGAAACCATCAATCCTCTTAACCAATACAATATGCGTTTTACAAATGGGCGTCCTCAAATAGTGAAAGTAGATAGGCCACAAACTGTTTTACATCACAATCGATTTCAAAAATCCTTTCTACACTGTTTTACATCAGCGACAGTCTTTCAACAGGCAGTGGCAGTCTTTCAACAAACTGTTTTACGTCAAAATCGATTTCAAAAAATCCTTTCTACACTGTTTTACATCAGCGGCAGTCTTTCAACAGGCAGTGGCAGTCTTTCAACAAACTGTTTTACATCAAAATCGATTTCAAAAAATTGTTTTACATCACAATCGATTTTTAAAAAACTGTTTACATCACCATCGATTTTTTATTTATTTAAAAACTGTTTTATATCACCAGCACCACACCGTTGGCAACTCCATAGTGGCAAATGCACCAGCACCACACCGTTTCAAATATCAGACAAATGAATAGCGTTTCAACTATTAGACAAATGAACAGCGTTTCAACTATTTCCACTAGCGTTTCACATATCAGACATTGAACAACGTTTCAACTATTTCCACCACCGTTTCACATATCAGACATTGAACAAAGTTTCAACTATTTCCACCAGCGTTTCAAATATCAGAGATTGAACAGCGTTTCCAATATTTTAAATACAACGTTTTAAAAAAAAACAACTGTCACGCTTCCAGATCAGTGGTACAAGGCACAATAGATTTCAAAACAATGTTACCAGGCTCGTGGTGCTCCGATACACACAGCGTTTCAGCCAGCATTTCAAACAGGCGTTCCAATGCTTTGAATTTCTAGGCGTTTCAATGAAGGCAGCGGCAGTCTTCAGCAGCTGCAGTCTTCAGGCAGCGGCAGTCTTCAGGTATTCCAGGGATGTCAGAGACTGAGCAGCTCTCAGGCAGGAGTTACAACTATTTCTGGGACCTGTGTTCTGATACCATGTCAGGCCAGGGTAACTCCAGAATAAATGAGCGAGAGAAAACTAACTTGTATTATTCATTAGGTAACATACATTTATATACATAAATAAAACGGATCAGTTCATCTTCTGGATGACTGTCCAGTTCACCCATCCGTTTCGGATTAGGTGTCAACAATTAGAAAATTTAAAGTGTGAAAAATAAGCCTTTTAAACAAAAATGGTTGATGGTCATCAACACTTTTCAAAATCAAGATGAAAATCACTAACAAAAAAAAAATTGTTCATACTTGATACATAAAAAAATAAGTGTAAAAAATAAGCCCTCTAAAAAAATATTTTGATGCTCCATCAACACTTTTCAAAATCAACATGAAAATCACTAACATTTAAAAAAAGAGTTCATACTAAATACATAAAAAAAAATAAAGTGCCAAAAATATGCTCCAAAAAATAGGTGTATTCTGAATGACCATTTTTCAAAATCGAGTGATTTTTTGCTACCTCAAAAAAATGGTACTAGGTAATTTTCTCGTTTGATCAGTAACTATGTTCGTGCCGAGGCTCGTAGGGACCTTGTGCATGTAGCACGACCTCCATGATTGTTGCCATGGCCATACATTATAGGAAATTTCAGCCTAAAAGTGCCCATGAAATTTTCATCTAATTTCCATGTCATAATATGTAAACCAATCAAAATCCTTTAAATTTAAAAAGAGGTACATGTAAATATTCTAGAGGGAAAAGTGAAAAGCTATTTTTAATTGTATTTTGGCTTATCTCCTTATGTGTTTACTCAAATTTCAGGTGTAGACGCTCGTTGTATGCATAATCAAATTCCACATCCACGAGTACCTATTATGCATACTTTTGAGAAGACCCACATTGATAAAAATTGAAGATACATTAAAAAAGCGTGTACACACTTTTTTAATGTATCTTCAATTTTTATCAATGTGGGTCTTCTCAAAAGTTTGCATAATGGGTACTCGTGGATGTGGAATTCAATTATGCATGCAACGATCTTCTACACTTGAAATTTGAGTAAACTTATGAGGAGATAAGAAAAAAATAGTTTTCTTCTTTTCCCTCCAAAATTCTTAACTCTTGTTTTATAATTTTAACTATTATTTTATTATTTTTCCTTATGAGGCCACTTTTACGTTGAAATTTCGTCTAATGTTGAAGTGTGGTATTATTAACGGAGATAGAGTAGTCGTCACAACTTGGCGTTGAGACTAGGAATGCCATTGCAAATAGCATGCAAAGGACATTGTTCATTGCACATGTTGCATTGCATGCAGAGATGAGTAGACCGGCTTCGTTGCCTCGTGGCCCACCAGTTGTATTACATGATGATTCATATTTCAAGAGTCTGGGCCCATGACCAAATATTTTCATATGCACGTATGTATCGTGTTACCATCCATGACACTTGGAGGGTGTGTTGTACCTTAAGAAACCAATTTCCTCGCTGTAGAGAAATTGTGCTTAAGACACTAATAATATTATTTAATGTCACTTATTTGTCACTTAGATATATGTTGTTTTCTTAAATGAAGGACCTGGAGACTTGGTTTTTTACTCTCAATACTTAGCTGACAAGGAAATATCAAAATGCCATTTCATAGCTGAATATGAATGATAAATGAAGAAAGTTTGAAGAAGTTAAAAATAGTATGTTGCTTTACGCAAAAACTACTATCTGTAACTTAGAAGAATTATGAAAGTGAGAATTGAATCATGAAAAATATGATGTTTAACATAGAACCTACTATCTATAACTCTTGGAGAAGTTAAAGATAATATGTTGCTTTGCACAGAAACTACTATCTGTAACTTAGGAAGAAAGGTGAAAGACCTGTAGCTTCATTACCATACTTGAAGGAAGAAAACATAAGATGGTACATAACAGAGAAGTCACAAAATCATACCCAACAAATGCATAGAAACTTTTGATTCTTCATTAATCAACAATTATATCTTGAATACAATGCCCTTGCCTCTGGGTTCTCCAAAATTCCAATGCTTTCTTTGTATATTTTCCTCTTCTTATACATTGTGAAACAGTTGCTGATCTTTGAAACTATCAAATTACTAAACTTCTTCCCTAACTATATGAAGTAAAAACTATTACGAAAAATTACACAGAGGGTAAAAGACACCTCATAGAACATGAAATAACAAGAAATAGCTAAACTTAGAAGCTGACAATGATTGTTGGGTTTTCGGCTTTGTTAATTGGCTCTTGAGTCCCTCTGTTGATGCTTTAATAATTCTTAATCTGCTTTAGCCATAACGAACTGTATTTGACTTGTGTAAACCTAGGCTTACGCATGTATCAGGCGCATTTCAATTGGCCAAAACACCAAGAAACTCAACCAACTGACTTTTCTTCGAATTTGGCTTTAACACTAATTTTTTTTCCTTTACACAGAAAAATTAACGCAAAGCATGCAAAAGCCGAACTGAAAAAGAATTAACCCAGTTTAATAACTCCATCGGATCCGCTCGTTCAGCATTGCATTAACTTCCCATCGCAAATCGCAATCGGCCCATTTCATTGTTATATCAACCCAATCCTTAATAGACTGCGACATGTCGGACATGCTGGAGTTATAAAACATAATATATACCATATCGGGTCCAACCATCACATGTCGCAATCGGCAGAACCCATATATAAGTATGTATAAAACGTTATGTGATATTGTGGACCCACAAAGACTTTACAATATAATATATATATGTTTCCAGTTGGCTTTACCATCGCTTATCGCAATCGGCAGAACCAAATGCATATGCATAAAGCATTATGTGATATCGTGGACCCACCAGAAATATTAAAATGTAATATATGAAATATCGGATCTCCCTATCGCAAATTGCAATCGGCGGAACCAATACCCATTGCTTTACGGACCCGCCAAGAATTTTAAACACAATGTATATATGTTTTGGGTCTGGCCCGCAAATGCAAATTGCAATCGGCGCTATTAGTGGAACCAATCATCCATAACATTGTGGACCCGCCGAACTTTATAAAATGCAATATATATATTTCAGGTCCAGATCTTTAACACTTCAACACTTGTTTCAATATATATATATATATATAATATATATATATATATATATATATATAATATATATATATATATATATCAGTCCTAGCTCCATATAACCATTTATATAGAAATTTGATTTGTTTATATAACAACCTTGGCTACTCTAGGGCTGATTCTTTTACAATTCTTTTATTGATTCCGCTATGCCATTATCACTTCTTCATCTTGCTTTTATCTCTTTTTTTTGAAATATTTTCAAGTGATTCTTGAATGAAAAATGAATAGTAAAGACAACAAAAATGCATGTTACAATAGGGTGCATGACCCACATGACACACACCCTTCATATATATATACGGAAATTTTGACTTTTATCATCAAATTATACATTATATATATTAATAATTTTATATCAAATTGCATTTATATTAATAATTTCATGATAACATGCATGCACAACCCAACTACACAAATGAGCTTCTCAAGTCATCTGAGTGGGAAGTTGATTGGCCAGAGCAACCTCTTCTAGTGCATGTTTCTATGGCTCAGTCTCCTCCACCTCCACCTCCACCTCCACTTCATAACACTCATGGTCTAATAGTTGAGGTGAATTCTTTTATTCCTAAGACTTCAAGATTTTCTTTTTTAAAGTTACATGTATGCATGCTAATTAATTCGTAGAATAATTATAATTTATCTTTTCCATTGTGCACATAGGCCCAAATGTAGAGGGGTTTTGATGTTGCAGTTATATGGACACATGAGTGGTATGTTGGGTATGGAGGCATTGAACCACAAGAAAGAGAGCACCAAATATAGATTGATCAGAACCCCATCCCACCTAACTTCCATTTACACTCGACTGAGTCACAGATAGTGGATTGTTTAAATGCATGTTCAAAATTATTTGTTTCCATATTGCTTTTTTTGTACAAATAATGTTCTAATCAATTTGAATTTGAATGTGTTATATTGCAATATTGAATTATGGATGCTTAGTCTACGAAACATAACACACATAAGAGTTCTACAAGCAATACTTTCTGGAGTAGATCATAAATAGTTTGTATATTTTCATGCCCTTTTTATAGGGAACATTCACATGTGACGTACAAACTTTGTAGACTTTCATACATGGACAATTTATGTATGCATGAACATTATTTCAGTTTATGGATGCTTATTATTTCAGTTTGTGAATGTTCATGTGTATAATGTAATTGATATATATTTTCATATGGATAGTTTATTATCATACATCGCTAACAAGATAACAATTTTGACTTCTCAGGAAACAAACTAAGAAAATAAGTACAATCTTAGACTATGATGCAAGTCATTTTGATACTTAAAATGAACTAAAATATATGTTCATGGTTCAATTAAAAAACACAAATAGTATTGAAATACATTTTAAATACAATTTTAAAAGATGTCTTCAACTAGTAATTTTCAACTAATAACTTGTTTTCTTAAATTTTATTTCTTCTGAGATCATCTATAGAATCTCAGTATTAACACATGATATGAATAAGCTTGTGGTCCCTCCATCTAGTATGTCTCGATCAACATGTTTATTTTTTCCAACATCTGCGATAAACTACGCCTAGTAGGCAAACTGGCAGAAATTTTATCCAACTCTCATGTGATCCATGTCTACTGGGCCTTAGCATCCTTAACTTTGACATTGGCTATAGCATTGTTCCACAAAGGGATTGACACTGCACTTTTATACTCGTCTTTACCCTCCCGAAGGTTTGAAAATCATAAACATAATTTAAAATGTATATAACAACCTAAAAGAATAATAACATAATCATTAAATTCAAACACATCAATTGAAGACAATTTAAAAATTAAAGACAATTTCAAGGCATAAACACATAACTTTTAAAGAGGATTTAAAATGCAAGATGTATATATTTTTAACTACCTCCTCCCACATTTACCCACTTTCACTGACTTACTCGAGGTAATGAGCTAATGGGTCACTATGATAAGAGTCAACATCCTATGTGACTTTAAGGAAATGGAGTCGACAACTTAATACCTTATTGACTTTCATTAGGTGCCACAAGACCTCTAGGATTAACCCAAGCCCTCCATGTTTCTAACCCCTGAGATAACTATTTTTTTCCCTAACTTAGAGCCCCAGTCGCTCCCTTTCCAAGGCCTCCATGCGACTATGGGTCCCCAGACGCTCCCATAGGCCTACTTCCAAAAAACTATGGAAATTTATGCTTAGTTCTATGCCAAAAACTCTAAATTCTAAGCCACTTTTTGAGGGTCAAGATTCAGGCCTCTTCCCAGAAGTCAATAAAACTTCTAGAGATGATAAATTGCATAGAAAAATGTTTGTAAACCAAAAACTAAAACGAGGACTTGACTTGCCCTTCCCCAATTGAGATTGAAATTTTGTCAAACACTTGGTAAACATGAAACTATAGGTCATGAATTCAAGTATGATCATAAGGAACTGAAAACTTATTTGATTTTTAACAATAATGGTCACTTCCTTCTCATAGTAGTTGTCATAACACCAATTAGTTCTTGCATTCATTATTCATTCAGTTACAAGTAAAAACATGAAAAGATCCATGACTCAGATTTTTCATATAACCATGCTTATAACTAGCATATAAATAGACAAATAACAATGAGAGAACAACCATTAAGCCACATAATAACAAAAAAATTTCCTCATCAAAGCAAGAGAAACTTAGCTCTTATTAACATCGGAAAAAGTCAACCAGGTCCGAGACTTCCACATACCACCTGACCATATATTGGCTGAACCTAATATTTATTTCATTCAATCAACCCCATGCCATATTCCAAGCATGAATGTGGGATCTCATGGGATAAACCAATCCATAAAAGACCAAGGGAATCCAGAGGTTAAGCAACCTCCACCCTCATCTTACCGTGATCTCACCTATACTAGTGTTGAGATCACAAAACCAAACCGATCTTGGATGCCTCAAAATTTATTTTCCAATACCTTCAGGGATTTTCTCCTCTCCACCCTCAAGATTTACCGTGTATCCTGCCATTACCAGTCAAGGGATTCCTATGCCTTTGGGAATTTTCTTGAGACCACCTCACCTGGATCCAAAATATTCTAGCAACCCAAATCTCAAACCTAGAACAATCCCATCACACCATGGCTATATGAAAATGGAAAGGCTAGGCTACAATCCAATATCGAAACCTGAAAAAACGAAATACCAACATGCACATACCATGCATGTCAAAACTAGCTAGGAAATCATACATTCAACTTGTTACCTGCAAGTATTCCTATTGAGGTTGCTTGATCCTTGCCTTATTTTTCTTTCCTTGTCTCTCCTTTTCTTTCCTTGTCCTTCCTTTGCTTTCTTGCCTTCCTTCTCTTCTTGGTGCTCTTTCTCTCTCTAAGACTAGCTCTAAAACTAAACTGATAAAAGGCTAAACTGACAATATCCATGAACTAATGTTTTGAGTTCTTTTTATTATTGATGCCTCTAATTTCTTCAATTCTCCATTATTTTCCTTCATTTTCCTCCTCGCATGCAACGTGTGACCTTTCACCTTTATTTTCTCCTAATTTCCATTATTTTCATAAATAATGTGCTAAAAGTACCTTTTTTTCCTTTTCCAAACCTTAGCTATTGCCTTTGCTAATTTCCCCTTAGCCATAAACACATCAAATTGTTACGGGAACGAGTACCCTAGGGCTTTGGGTTGGAACCCCAACAAAGCAAGAGAAAACTACAGTAAGAAACACTCATACAACTTAGGCAACATGCTTATACAAACAAACTATGGGAGAGCGACCATACCTAGATGTCCTTTGTTTGGGTATATCCAATAGGGTTCAGACCCTCTGCAACTCCTGATGATCTTCAAACCTGAAAATCAACCAATTCAAGCATACATAGCATCATATAGATAAAGCATTTTAATGGAACTAACTTTGTATCATATAAGAAATGATTATTTATACATCAAAATAACATTCACATATGAATTACAACACTATCTGATGCATAAAATAGTTAATCTCAAGAACAAGACAACACTTCTTTTATTGTAGAAAGCTATAACTAACACAGAGAGAATTCACGTGAGTCTTCTTCTTTTGGCTCCAAGTAAAACCATCCTCCAGATCCATCCAGTCCCAGTCTTCAACAACCTCCTTCCATAACCAATACTGTGATATCTCAAGCAAGAGGGAGAATATCAACAATCAAGGAAACAAGGGTTTCTTGAAACTTGGATAAGTGCTTGAAGCATAGGGATACTTCAGACTCAGTCATGGATAATCTCAGTATAATAACTCTATCTCTTCTCCTCCTTAAGGCCTTCCCATAGAAGTTTATTTATACTTCTCCCAATTAGTTTTTTGCTTGGGAAACAGTTGGGCCACGGGCACTAGGATGTAATCAACAAGTAAAACCCGTGAACTCGCCCAAAAGTAAGGAAATTTAATTTTTTAGGGTGTTTTAATACATATACGTAGGTTGGGTATTGACTAACCTGCGTGTACATTCTTTTATCTCAAGGAAAAGTAGCATACAGGGAATAAAACATTGTTTTTAAAATATTTGGACCAACTCTGGAAGGAGGGGTTGCCCTAGGCCATAAACCAAGCATCACAAATACCAAGGGTGGTAAATGGTGCTATAACACAAATTATGCCCACTAGGATATTTGGCACAACATTCAGCTTGGAATAAGTGTCCCTTGATTGTTGTCGTATTTTACCTTTATTAACTTCTATTACATGAACTTTTAACCGAGGGTTGTTACATAATTACCCTCATTTATTGTATTCCAAAACTTGAATAGGAATTTGTTAAGGACATTGAAAGAGAAACACATAATTTCATCTCCTTGATATCAAACTTGAATTATAAAATTTACAGTGAGGGGGACTACATCACCTATAATTACTCCCATAAAAAAATGTGACCAACTTGATAGAATTTGATGTCTCTTACAATACATTGATCAATTATCTTGGTTCATGGACATCACATTCCACTTTTGTTAGAAACACTTCAAAACTTATCAATTTCTATTATGATATAACTTGTTAATAAGAATATGACTAGCAACAATAACTTAAGTAGGAGTGGTTGATGTACACCAATTGGTGCCATTTTCCACTTTCTAAAATAATAGGGCATCATTGGCTTTTAAAGGGTGGAAATTGGAACTAATTGACATATATTAGCCACTTGTACTTAACATGTTATTGCTAGCTGATGATAGACATTTGGGAGAGGATTAGTAGAGAATGGTTCAATATGGTTGACCTTGGTTGACTATGGTTAAATATGATCAAGTTATGGTTGAATATGGGAAACCATCATTAACCAAGGTTCTCCCCATTTCAATATACTTGACTATGAGAGATTATAGTTTACTATGCTTGACCACCATAGATGGGTATGATCATGTTAACCATGGTTAACCATGTTCATAATGGTTGAGAATTTCACCATGGTTGGTCATGGTTGATCTTGATTTACCACAACCAACTATTGTTAACCAAGGGTGATGATAGTTGTCTACAATTAACCATAGTTTATGGATTCCCACTATGGACCATTGTTATAGTTGACCACTTGACCATGTTTAACCACCTGATCATGGTCAGTTAGGGTTTAACACAGTTTTTCCATGATTGATAACAATTGACCATGAACATGGTTGACCATGGCTAACCATGGTTACCTACTTGACCATGGTTTAGCTAGGGTGGAACAATTGTCACTTGTTGACCATAGTTCACCACTTAACCATGTTTGACCAATATTTTCCAACTTCATAATCATTAACCACTTGAAAAGTTTGACCATGGTTGATCATGTGACCATGGTCAGCCACTTAACAACATTTGGCTATGCTTTACCATGTTTTACCAACATTTTACATGTTTGACCACATTTAAGCACAGTTCCATCTTTGAACATGTAAAACCTTTCACTATGGTTGACCACTTAACCAATTGACATGTTTGACCATGGTTGACTATTTGGCCATAGTTTATCACATGAGAATGTTTAAATGTAATTTTAGATGTTGACCATAGTTGACCACATTTAATAATTCTTATTGATGTTTGACTAATTGATCATGGTAAACCAAGGTTGTTTAGTTTTCCATAGTTAACCATGACTGATCACATGCCCATGGTCAACTACATTTAATGATGGTTGACCATCTGAATATGGTAGACAAATTTAAAATGGTTAACAACAATTAACCATGATTTTCCATGATGAACCTGGATTAACCACTTGAACAGTGACCATGATTTACCAAGGTTAACCACACTACCTAAGTGCAAACCATGGTTATCATGGTTTACCATGTTAGAAATTGTAAAGTGATGGCTTATTATAACTTATTTTGTTTAACCTTGACACTTTCTTGTGAATATCTAGTTACCTTATTTATGATCTTTAGTTATATATTTTCATCAAACAATATCAAGAAACAACAACAAAAACAAAAAAGGACACAGATATAGGCTCTCAGCTAGGGTGAAACCCCTCCAAGGAGAAAACTTGGAAGAACTTCTCTTCTTAGAATCTGATTCAAATGAGATATAGTGACCCACTCATTATACCAAGTCCTTCTCCTAGTACCAAGTCAGCCATTCCTCAAGACCATCCCGCAAACTGCTTCTTCCTTGCAACTTCGACCTACCAACAACTGTCCAGTAAATTCAGCACATAAACTGTTGCAAAAACCCTAATTTATCTTCATTTTAAGACCTTCATCGAGAAAAACATCTCTCTTCAAGGTAAACAATGTCAACATAAGGATTTCTCTCTTTCCAACAACTTGTTTCTCTAATTATCCTCCCGAGCAATAGCTTCCTTCCCCGAAAATTCAGACCTGCATCTTCGGCCTATTTTTTACTACAGAAACCCCATCTTCTTCTTACATTTGAGAGAGATAGAGCTGAGAAACAACAAATTTCATCCTCCCATCTTCTCCTAGACTTCACTCTCCTTTTCCTAGCTTCCCAGCTACAGATCAAACTCTTTTCTTGATAGATCAAACTTGTGAGTGAGTGTGTCCAAATGAGGTTGAACTGCTTTCTTTTAGAGCCTTTTCAAGGGGTTGAATTCCCTCCTTTAGGCCAACTTGAGGATCCCAAGGCCAACTTTTACTCTTGAAGCTTCCAAGACTTTCTATACTAAAAAATAATTCTTTTTACAATTACAAATTGATCGGAAGGGTCTTATAAACATGATGTTAACTCCTTTGAAAAATGTCATGGATTCAAACCCTATCAGGCAGTGGAGGCATTTCCCAAATGAATACAAGCATGAATCATCGGGTATGTACTCCGTAGACCCATTAGCATCTCCTTACTGTTATGCTGGTGCTATGATATGCAGACTCTTTGGAGTCCATGATTAGGCTAGGGTTTCTATAGAGATGGTACCTTTAATGGAAGCAACAGTCAACTCTTATATCATGGATTAGGCAACCATTTTATCTAATAAAATGGCCAACCAAATCCTTTATTATAGAAAAAACAAGTTTGTGACTACCCGGGCAATACCTCCACTTTATATGAGTGTCTACATTTTGGACACTATCTGTTTCGACTCTGATTACCGCATTTTAGGTTGGAAATGGACTCCACATGACCTGAACCCCATTCATATCTATCATAAGGAATTGTGGAAAGCCAATTATAAAAATCATCTTTATAGAATCTGTCATGGCTTCGTCTTGCTTGTTCATTATGCTATATTCAATAAACCCGCTCCTAGGTTGTCCGATGAAGCCAATGTCGACCTAACATCAATTGGTAGTTGGTTTGGTGAAGAGAAGTTCACCTACATCAGACTTTTTGGTAGCACTACTGATCCACATGTCCTCCCTTTATACATCCTTGATAAAATATTTGCCAGAGAAATAGCTTATTAGATAACAGAAGCAAGGATGTCAAGGAACCTAAAGGAGTCCCAAAAACATATGTGGCCTTCATTCCCCCTCTGATGTGGTACTTTCACACTGCATGACTTCAAACATGCAGAGAAGGAAGCTGAGAAAATTAAAATGTTAAAGTTAGCAGTCATCCCAAAGAGGCAGTATCATCCAAAATATATCGCCTACAATTTCACTTCTCATGTCAAAATTGCCAAGTTTGAACATGAAAAGGATAATTATGAAGATTTTTTCACTTTAGTTGAGTTATTTTCTCAAGTGAAACAACTAGAAAAAATCAAATTGGGAGCAGAGGGATTAGAGGAATTTTTGAAGTTCAGGACATAGAGGTTGCAAACACTACCTCTGGACTTATTAAATACTACCTCTATGGTGCAACTAGAAGGCCACTGTGAAGAAAAAATTATAGAAAAGACTCCTAAAAAGGAAAAGACCCCTGAAAGGGAGCAGACAAAGGAAGGAATTAGTGAGATCCTCGATACTGATATAAATATTGATCCCGCTCTAATCAAGGAATGGGAGCAGTTCGACCTAATAATCAAAAACCCAAATAACTCCTAAGAGCTCACTAAACCAAAATCAATCACAACACAAAATCCTGAGGTTATTAGTGTTCTGATTGAAGGGACAAGTGACCTACCCAAGATTCAGCAAGATATAGAAATCATTCCCAAAAAACCAGCAGAGGAGATTGTACTGAAAACAGAAGAAATACCACCCCTAGATGTATTCTACAGTTCAAAGCACAAGGCTGTTGTTAAAAGATAGGAAAAAGAGGAAATTTGACCAAAGTCCTCTTCTAATTCCTCAGTCATAAATGATGAATGTGGTATGGAAGGCAAAAGTCAATCCTTCTGAGGATTTAACTAAATTATCTCAGTATGCAGGGGCTTACACGACAACAACAATGGACAAAGCCTCAAAGGTTAGCCAGCTAATTAGGGAAAAGGATCAAAGGATCAATCAACTTGAAGTGAAATTGGCAGAAGAACAATGAAGAATTAGTAAGTTTGAACAACATCTATTAGAGAAGAGACAACAAAATGAGAAACTAAAAGAGTAGTTGAAACTAGAGAAACAGAAGATTGATAGGCAGACTCTCCAGAAACAACAGGAGTTGTCTCAAGAACTAAGCAGGTTTCAGATGACAATTGAGCAGGAAAAGAAGTCCAAGGAAGATCAAATTTCACAAATGCAATTACAGATAGAAAAGTACAGGGGTTATCCATGGGTCAGTGCAACAGAAACCTTGGAGATAATGAAAGCCTTGTCCTAGTAGTTAAACATCCTTTGCCATAATATATCATTAGCTAACACATTGTGCGAAATCTTTGCATCATTGATTGAGAAGGCAGTTGACATTAGACTGGAATTGGAAAATGCAAATGAAAGGATAACAGATTTTATTTCTTGTCAAGATTTTGAAGAAGGAAGGGCTGCCAATTTGCCAAAGATACAAGAATTGCACAAGGAAATCCTATTTTCGGAATGAGAGTCTCAGCTAATGAAAGCCGAAAGAGAAACCTCTAGATCCAGAGTTGCAATGAACGGTTTGATCGAATTAGTAAATAACAGTTTACATATGTGCAATTTGATCTCCGATTTCTCTCCAGGTAAACTCCCAAAAGCAAAGGCACTGGAACATCATTGGAGAGAGGAGCTGGCAAACAGAGAAAAATAAATAAGAGAAGTGAAAAACTTAAGATGTGATACATTCTGTTCTTTTCTAGTCAAGCCACATAGCCAGCAGACGACCATGAAATGCCTTTCCGATGTAGTCATCTGCATGATTCTTGAACTCTCTGATGCCACCTACACAGCCCAGCTACACTCCAGGATGAGTCAACCTCCGAAAATCCAGCCAATGCTCGCAATCTTTCATCTACAAACACAAGAAAGGAAGTCGATTCAATGAATTAGTTCAACCACTATCACACTGCTATTTTTATAGCAAATTCCAGATTTTAATGTCTATAGTTAGAACAACACATAGTGATTTTTGTTGATAGTTTGTTTTTATTTTTATTATTTAAAGACACTTTCATGTATTTAGAAAAGGTCCTCAATTTGTATTAAAACTTGACTTGGGAGTTTCACTTCTATACTTCTAAATATTTTTTTTTATCAAAAGTGGATCAAAGTTCTACATTTTTGTGAAAGAAGTTTTTTCAAGACTTTCACTTTTGCATCTTCTGGAGGTTTCTCAAATGGGAAAGTGGAATCAGAGTGTTGTTTACATCAGAAAAATTCAAATGCATACTGTACTATTATCACTGTTTTTGTCTTATTTCTCTATGTGAATGAACATTTCTTAAAACTTGCTATTATTGATATATGTATGTTTTTCAGACAATTTTTTAGCATATCATTTCTGAAAGTTTTAGAATTGTTATTATTTGAATATATATGTCAGTGAATATATTGTGATGAATGCGATAATGTTTTTATAATTAGTTTGTTTAAATTATTAAACAAATTAATCATTATATGAGTACATCTTTTTATTTTACGAATAAGCCATCTTTATGATTGTTTGTCTAATAGAAATAATCAAAATTCATATTGTTAACAGGATACCTAGGTTAGATTAGCATATTTGTATGTTTTTGAATTATAGGATAAAACACTTATCACCCTCGTTACACATTACAAAAAAATCACCTATCAAATCATATGTCACTGGGAAACTGGTCCCACTATATCCAGTCGGAGCCACCACAGCAAATGGAAAAGGAGCTGCACTAAGCTCCGGACCGGGTAGTTTTACCTGATGTTGATGCAGCGATTTTAGAGGCATCAACATTTTTGGTGCTAGAAAGAGGGCCTGAACTATGAATGGCGAACATATCCAAATCCATAGCCCATTCTAAGAGTAAATCCCCCTCAACATATCCTCCAACTTCTCCCTCACATTCTAAATATCCCATTTTCAAGAAAGAAGTTGAAAAGACAACATCCACTGCTGAAAACTTGAACATATCAGACAATTCTACCCTTGAACCTCCTGAAGTTCAGTCTTTAATTCATAAACTTCAAGGGCTTTCCATATCTCAAGAACAATTTGAATTATCCCAAGGCAGTGTGACTTCACAGTACATTCCTTCTCAGCCTCTTACAATATTACAGAGCGAGAAGCTTGGTATTGAACCAACAAAATATCCTCTACCTAGTTGGAAAAGAGCTAGGAAGACACCTTTAGAGTCTGGCAGTGAGACTCTTTCATCATCATCATCCATTTCATCCGATCCATTGCAAAGTCAACCATCCATTCCCCAACTACATATCATAGTCGAAAAGGGTATAGGTACTCTGATATCCTCTACCCAACCACCTTTTACTACATCCTCACTTTATTTTTTTGTTAGTTCGACAATGGCACATCAACAACCACAACCAAGGCCATGGAAAAATCCAGGGGTGGCGCAATGCCTGCACCTTTGAGTCAATTATCGTCCCATCCTGAAAAGTGGTTGCCAAATTTTAATCCTGATATCGGCATACTTGTAAAAGAACACATAAACAAATTTATGTTGTCAATAAACTTAAATGGGGTGACAGAAGAAGATGTTGTTGTTAGGCTTTTCCCATACACCTTACAAGGAGCAGCTGGATCATGGTATTTTTCATTACCACCAGGATCCATTAATAGTTGGAATGCTTTCCAAGAGAAATTTTAAACTAAGTCTGGAGATGATAGGTCCATAGTGACATTAATCAATGGTCTCTCCAATCTTAAAACTGAGTCAAAAGAACCCATTAAATATTTCAACTCGTGATTTGATAAGCTCTTAAATAAAATTCCTGCTATGTCTAAGACCAGTGAAGAAGTCCGAAGCGAATGGTATATTTCTGCTTTACCTTCGAATATAGCCATCTTTGTTGATAGAGCTGCAAAGCCCACCTTAGCAGAGAATATGAAAGAAGCAATCCCCGTTGAAAAATGTATTATTGCTTTAGAAAAGTCAGCTGCTCTTGAAGAAAGAAAGTCCAAAAAAGTGACTTTTAAAGATGATTTGAAAAAGAAAGCAGCTAAATATCCATACGATATGGAAGGTTTGCAAAAAGTCCTGAAGACTATGTCCAACGAAATGGTAGAGATAAAGAAACATATAGTTGAAACCTCCACTAAAAAGCCATTTAGAAGCTTCAAAAGAGCTGAATAAAAACCACCTAATGCCATATCTAATGCAGAATTAGATCCAGATAATGATGAGGATGAAGGCATAGTTTTGTCATCAGAGGAAACAGGAGAAGATGAGATAGTTGAATGTCACGGTATGTGGGACTTCATTTTGCCCAACTTTGATACTGAAAGTGAACAAGAAGCTCTCCCAGTAAATACCAAAAGTAAAATTACTGCAGAGCCTATTCAAACAACTCAAAAGAAGAAAAATACAAGCCCTACTACCAAAGATAAGGCTCCCATGAAGAAAACTCCAATTTTGCCTACTCAAAATCAGCCATCATCTTCCAATCCACCCTCATCATCTAAGACATTGGTAGTCTCTAACTCTATGGATTACAACATTATTGAAGACATGAAGAAGACTATAGCGAATATTTCTTTATTTGAGCTTAGCAAGCTCAAACATCAACAAAAATTGTTGCTCAAAGAGTTAAATGCAGTACCTTCTTCTCCTCTTCCAAATGCTGTATTATCCAAGGCAGCTAAAGGATCAGGTAAGTCACCATCAGATAAAGTTGATGCTATTGATGTTGTTTTGATTGGAGATAGATATAATTCTCATACTCCTCCTTTTCTCTTGACCTATGAGATCTACAATAGAAATCTGTACAACTGCTTAATAGATTCAGGGGCTTCATCAAACATAATGTCAGCCTCGGTTTGTTCAAAATTAAACATTGAGCTCCAAAAATTTGCAATAAATATTTTTTAGTTAGATCGAACTAAGGTTAAAGTCTTAGGAGAGATTAATTTAGTCATCATTAGGTTATCAACTGATCCTAGAGTAGTCCAGAGAATTGATATATTGATTGCTGACATCCCTAAGTTTTATGGTTTAATTTTAATAAGGGATTGGTCTGAGAAACTCCATGGTTACATTTCTATTGATTTGTCTCATATGTGTCTTCCCTACAAAGGAAAACAAAATCAAATCAAAGTCGATCAGGAGAAGCACATGACCCATACTGTAATGGAGTTTGAGTAGGAAAACCAACCTATAGCTTTCAACAACAAAATTCTCGGAAATTACTCAGCCGAATCATTCTTTGGTAATTTTAACACTTAGTCATCACCTTTTTGTGTTAATAGTTTCACATCACAGATAGAAAATTTCTCTCATACAGATACCTCAATATGTGTTACTATTGCTAAAGAAATTGTAAATAAACCTATAGATAAGCTTGTACTTTGGTCTTTATATTTTGATGGATCAAAATCCAATGACAGTGCAGGAGCAAGATGTATTTTAGTTAGTCCTGAAGGAGAAAAAACTATGCTATCATGCAGACTAGAATTTGAGTGTACAAACAATACTACAAAATATGAGGCAAAGATTCAAGGTCTCTATAAAGCAATAGGCCTGAAGATTCCATATCTAAAAGTATTTGGTGATTCTGAGATTGTCATAAAA
This sequence comes from Pinus taeda, assembly GCA_000404065.3. Taxonomy (NCBI): domain Eukaryota; kingdom Viridiplantae; phylum Streptophyta; class Pinopsida; order Pinales; family Pinaceae; genus Pinus; species Pinus taeda. The sequence continues at coordinate 111,730 of APFE030304584.1, read as the reverse complement.
CAAGTAAAGAACACTATCCATTGCCTTTCAAGACATCTTAAGCATTATCAGTCTCTGGTTCAAGACCTCATATCTCATTTTCTAGCATTTAATATTTCTCCTATCCCTAGATCTCACAATGCAGCAATTAATTTATTAGCTAATGTTGCTTCTAAGCTTCTTCCATCTGAGGATTACAGTCTTGATAAGTTTTCAGCTGAATTAACTTTTAGACCATTTGTTCCAAACAATGTCACCAATTGGCGGGTATTTAATCATGATGAAGACATTTTAAATTTCCTAACTTTTGAAAAATATTATGATGACCAGATTATTGATGAGAATAATCATGATCTTTAAATAAAACAAAGATCGAATAAGAACTCTATACCTAAATCTATGGTCAAACTTGAAGATCTCTATGATATCAAAAATAGGTTCAAAAAAGTCACTAATTCAAAACTTCAAAGTTCTACTTTAAGGTTTGAATTAGTAAATCTTGGCACTGAGGCCAAACCACAAAACGTTAATCTGGGACTAGGGCTTACTTCAGAAGAAAGTTTCTCTTTTATTAGATTGCTAAACAAATATAAAAATGTTTTTACTTGGAATTATGATGATTTGAAAACATATGATACATCTATCATACAACAAAAATTCCAATGATTTCTGAGGAGAAACCCGTACAACAAAAATTAAGGAAAATTCACCCGAATCTGGAGAGTCAAATCAAAGTAGAGTTGAATAAACTCTTGAAAGCTAAGATAATTTTCCTAGTCAGACATTCTAAATGGGTTTCAAACTTGGTACCTATTAGGAAGAAGAATGGTGATATTAGGATTTGCATTGATTTTAGGAATCTCAATAAGGCATGCCAAAAGGATAATTTCCCACTACCAACAATGGAGTAGATACTTCAATTAGTAGCTGGTTCATAGTTGATGCCTTTTCTGGATGGTTTTTCTGGATATAATCAAATACTGGTACACCCAGATGACAGAATAAAAACTACATTCAGAACCAAATGGGGAAGGTATGCCTATCAGAAAATGCCTTTTGGTTTGATTAATGTTGGAGCTACTTTCCAAAGAGCAATGGATATAGCCTTCAAAGGTTTGATTAACAGGTCAGTTGTTATCTACCTAGACGACCTAATTGTCCTTTCCAAGAAAAGAACAAATCATCTACATGATTTGAAACAAATCTTTGAATGATGTAAAAGGTATGGGATTTCTTTATATCCTAAGAAATCATTCTTTGCTCTTGATGAAGGCAAACTCTTAGGATTTATTGTATCTAAAGATGGCATTTACATTGATCCAAACAGAATCAAAGAGATTTCTGATATTCCATTGCCACATAACAATAAATCGATGCAATCATTTTTAGGATAGATAAATTTTGTAAAAAGGTTCGTTCCAAAATTTTCTGATATTGTTTTACCTTTACAAACCATGATTAAGAAAAAATCATTTTTCAAATGGGGACATGACGAAAAGAATCCTTTGATTCAATCAAACAGGAAATCATTAATGCTCCTGCATTGAATACTCCCAGTTTTTCTAATCATTTTATTTTGTACACTTTAGCTACGGAAACATGTTATGTAGCTGTGTTAACGCAAATCAATGATCAACAAGTTGAAGCACCCATATCCTTCTTCAGTTCTAATTTACAACGTGTTGAACTTAACTATTCCAAAGTAGAAAAACAAGCTTTCGTTGTGTTTAAATCTATTAAACACTTTAGGCCATTCCTCCTAAAAACACATACAAAAGTAATAGTCCCATTCTCTGCAGTGATATAATTGCTAGTCCAAAGGGAAGTAGGAGAGAAGAGAGCCAATTGGGTTACAACATTACAAGAGTACGATTTAGATATTAAACTAGTGAAGATTGTAAGAGGACAAGGTCTTTTCAGCGTATTAGCAGTAGCTTCTAATATTGTAGAACATGAAGATTCATATATTGCTCTTCAAGTAAATGAGATAAGTATCATGAATTCTAAATCTCAGTATGCAGGTCTGGTCTTTTATTTGAAAAATGCGTATGTTCCTCTTAGTTTCGGTTACAAAAACAAACGTGCCTTAACACTAAAATCAAAACACTTAGAAATCATTGATGATGTGTTATTTAGAAGGAATTATGATTCGATTTTGTTAATATGCCTTGAAAAAACTGAAGCACAGAAGGTTTTGCAAGAATTACATGATGGTCTAGCAAGTGGACATGTTGGAGGTGATACAACAACTCACAAGATAATACATGCCAGATATATTGGCCCACTTTGTTTTAAGACGCCCATGACTATGTAAGGAAATGAAAAATATGCCAAACTACTAGTGGGAGACAAAGGAAACCGACCTTTCCTTTACAACCAGTGAACATTGAACAACCATTTGAACAATGGGGTCTAAATATCATAGGAGAGATTGTTCCACATTCTTCCAAGCAGCACAGATACATCCTTACAACCATGGATTACTTCACGAAGTGGTTAGAAGCAATTCCTTTGAAGGTAGCCAATTCTGATGCAATCATTGAGTTCATTGATCAATTCATCATTACCAGGTTTGGTGTACCTAATGCCCTCATTTTTTACAATGCATCTTATTTTTATGCAAATACCATACTTGAATTTTCTCTTAAGAGAGGATTTCAATTAAAGTATCCTGCAGACTACTATCCTCAAGGTAATGGCTTGGCAGAATCAACTAATAAGAATCTCATTAAGATTATTAAAAGAACTGTTAACCAGAATCAAAAGAATTGGCACAAGTCTTTGATATTTGCATTATGGGCAGACCGCATAACTCAAAAGGCCTCAATAGGTACTTCTCCATTCAACTTAGTGTATGGGAAAGAAGTTGTAATACCAACAAACTTATCACTTCCATCTCTGGCCCTAGTACAACTTATTGAAGAAAATCCTTCTTCCTCTATTCAATTAAGATATGATCAAATCCTTAAATTATAGGAGGAAAGGGAAAATGTCAAAATCACACATGAAAAACATCAACAGGTCATTAAATCCTCTTTTGATGCAATTCTACAGGCCCAAAAATTTTACAAATTGGTGATCTTGTTTCGAAATGGGACAAAGTGCGCGAAGACAAAGGAAAACATACTAAATTTCAAAAGATGTGGCTTGGACCATTTCAAATCATTGAGAAGATAGGCTCATCAACGTTCATATTGCAAGACCTATCAGGAAAGAGAGATTCTCTTCCTGTCGATGGGCTTATCTTGAAAAAAATCTTTACTTAAGGAGGTAACCCCTTCTTACCTGTAAATATTCATTATGCAAGTTTGTTTATTTTAAATATTTTTAGATAATAATGTTGAAAATAGTCTTCCATTGACCTTTTACTATTGGAAAGTTCTTTAAGGAAATATTGTAAATACTTACTTTCAATAGATGGAAACCTTTAAGGAAAATACTGCAGTTATAAAAAGTTAGATAAAACATAAAACTACGAGAACCTCTTTTAGATTTGTAAAATCTTCACAAGCCTTGAAAATACTATAAATCATTCCAAGTTTTAAAGAGCAGAGAGAGGTTATTTGTAACAAGTAAATACTTTTCCAAACCTAACATCTACAAATCTAAAATTTTCGTTCATAAACTCTTAAGGAGAAAGTCATTCACCCCATCCACTAAGTTTATGATTTTTTAGAGTGTAATTCTAAAATATGTTTGGTATAAAAGATAAGGTGTCTCATCATGAGCCTGCTTACCATGATCATAGGGAACTAATTAAACTGACATTACCAACATTGCATATCAAAACAGGGTAATGGCTTATAATCATAAGACAAGGGGTTTCATCGTGAGCCAACTTTTTTAGTTCAATTACAACCTATGAATGGCATTGTCCATAGCTAGCCACTAAACCAGGACAATGGCTTTATATCTTTCAAAAAAATAAAAAAAATGAAAGAATAAAAAAGAAAAAGTATGTGTAAACATATATTTTTTAATTTATCTTTCAAAAGTTAGACTCTTAGATGGATGGGACAATGAATGATTAAGTGGTTAAAAGGTAACCTTGTCGAGACTATAAATATATGCTGGCAGCAAAGGCACTACCTGTGACAACAGAGTAAAATTAAAAGCTACGTTGGAGAAGCCCCCTGCTTTATATATATCAACCAATCAAAGCTTGAAGAAGCCCAGAATGTTTTTATTTTTAAGCTTGGAAAATAAATTACAAAAAATTGTCATTATATTCAGAGTTAATTTTTATTTAATTATTCTGAGATTGTTTTCTTTATCCTCAATGGTTTCTAAATTAAGAAAGTTATAGATATTGCATTACTTTCTCAGAGATAACCGTTTCTCCCAACGAATCACCAATTGTTGTGCTATACAACAACCCTCCCTATTTCAAAATATTTATCCAAAACTTTAACAAGAAATGGGTCCCCTTTTTAGAACTTAGATAAAACAAATAAATTTAAAAAAAATCAATAGTTGTGATAAGTCTTTTTCTTTTAGGTTAAGTTCAATAACAATCGCAACTTTGCAAAATCCATACAACAAATGAAAATCCTTATGAAAAGGTCCGATCCGATTTAATATTAAACAAGACCATGTCATAAAATAAATATAAATAAAAGTGTTGCATCCTTTGTTTAAAATATAGACTTAAGGTTTCCATTAGCAATCGCCGATGCAATAACGCTATCGAAAGCGCAGATCACAACTTATTAAGGAATCATTCCAAGGGGCCATATAAATATCCCGATGCGATAAGCTAATCGCAATCGACCATCGCTGAAAGAACGAAACACATAATGCCTATTTGGAATCCACCGATGTGATTTCATTAATGGAAAGTGCGCTTTTCAATAAAATTTGAAATATGATTGTGTTGATGCCCCGAAAATCGTTACATCAACATTGGGGATAACCACCCGGGTTGGACCTTAATACAGCTCCTTTTCCGTTTGGGATGGTGGCTCCGACTGGATATAATGGGACCAGTTTCCCAATAATGAATAAAAGGGGGTGAATGAATGATTGGTTTTCTAACAAGTGATAATAAATGGAGGACTTATTCTATGAACGAAAATGTAAATGACTATCTTATCCCAGGAAGCTTCTATTCTTTAAGTGCAACGTTTAATGATCTATGTTTGTTGATAGCCATATAGATGACACTATGCAATAAACAAAGACATTCATTTAAATGATAATTGCTTCGTTCAAATAGTTGAATGAAGTAACTGATAAAACAATATTACACTTCTCTTTTATATTACCGATACATGCATGATTGAGAGAATAGCAAACTGTAAACATCCAATAGTGGAAAGCATAAAGTTTACTGTTAAAACACATTCACATATTCAATAATAGCATAAATAACCAAACAACAATTCACATAAAAGGAATAAATTCAAACATAGATAATAGTACCATATGAGCTGTGAATTATTCCCTACACCAATCGCAATTTGAATTCCTTCTTCCGATTCAGAAATACTTTCAAATAAAGGCAATAGTGCACACTCGCATCAAAGCTTCATTATCAAAATTTGGAAAGATTGGTCCAGTCTTCATAAAAGAATATGCCTGAAGTACAGTAGTGCAACTTCAGGCTTAAGTCATATACAAAAACTTACGACCCTT